>JAOXNR010053887.1:0-13429 GCA_028571225.1 Parsonsia alboflavescens | reverse complement strand
TGTTTGATTAGAGGGGTTATGGCAGATATCAAGTATTTGTGGGAGTTTAAATTTGAGGGATCACATTGGAATTGAATAGAAAGATGGTGGCGTGGTTTAGACATGGTAAGGATTGGATTTTATTTTTTTTCATTTTATTTGTACGTAAGTATTTGATAAATATATATTCTATTATTACTCTTCTTTTCTTTTTTGGTTCCGATTTCTAAGAAAGCTTTGAATGTGGTTTATTTCTATTTTGGAAAAGAGTTGGGTTTATTGGTTTTTTTTTTTTTAGCCTGATTTAATGTTGTTGAATCTTGGGATTCCATTTTGTTTGAAAATGGGTCTGGGGTTTGAAACTTTGTTGTAGTATCGAAGCTTGAGCTTGACTTCATGCACTTGCCTATATTTTTATTGTAGTTTTTGTATTTAGATTTGGTACTAGCTATTATGTTCTTTATCTCTATATTTTGTACCAAAATTTTGTTAAACTCCCTTTCATTATATCTCTTCTGTCCTTTTTGTTTTTTCTATTCTTTGTTTTAATAGAGGAGCACTATTAAATATTTAAAATGTCTCTTGTTCTTTATACTTCATATTCTGTAGAATTATCTTATTAATCCTTTGGATGGTTTTAAATTGAAATGTTCTCTTCTTATTTACTTCCTACAGAATGAAACGAAGTAAATCTTTCATTAAGCTCTGGATTTACTTCAACTTTTTACTTCTAGCAAACAAATTATAAATCTTTTGTATGTGCTTAAACATGAAGGTAAAGTTTCAATTGAATGATTTATCACAAGACTTGTGAAGCCTCTTTTGGTGCCTTGAGCAAGTAATCATGGTCTTATTTGGTATCCTTAAACCCTTATATTTCGAGCAGTCCTCAATACTCAATTCATCATCTTTCTTTTGGTGGAATTACTCACTCTGCTCTTGTAATTTATAGCCAACTAAATGCTAATATGGAATTTTGGCCCTTAGCTTATATGTATGTATATGTATATATATAACCTCTCAATAACAGAATTGGCACATTATGAAACCAACTTTTACATTCATTTCGCCTTTGGAACCTGTACTGATAAATAAAAAAAAGATCATTAGTGATGATATTATGACAATTCAACATTCGCCCCATTTCAATGAAACAGAAACTACTGGATGGTGTTTCTCGAAAGCCAGCTATACTTTCTCTAATTGGAGAGGAGTATCAGGTTCAAATACCTCTATTACTTTATGAGTTTAACTTTGTTCACCATCGAATGATTCTAGAAAATTCAGTCTGCAATTTTTATTGTGGTAACCTATACCTTTGGCGATGATCCATCCCAAAAGTGAATGTTTGAAGTAAGAAAAGTTTGAAATTCCAGCAAGGAAAGAAAGTAGATCAGCTAAGGTACCTTCAGAAAAGAATTTGAGTGAGTGAAGCGTATTAGGGAATATTTCCTTAGTCCCTGGAATAGCCAGTGAATAAGAGAAAATTATTAAGGGAAATTGAAAACAAAATCAATATAACATAATAGATTAAAAAAAGAAACTTATAAAATATTTAGGGAAATTGAAGATATTTACCTGATTCCTGATTGCCATGGTAATTCGGTTCTGATCTTGCCGATCCTTGGCATTTGTTAAAGCTGCATCCGTTATTTCTTGGTTCACATATTGATCTCACAAGACACACACACGAAGAGATATAGGTAGTGGGTGTGCATGTGAGAAAGAATGACTATAGAAAAAGGTGGTAGCACGAATGAAATACTTGCTAAATTGTAATACTATATTCTCTCCAAATTATCCTATTAACACTAAAGTTGCCAAAAAAGATAATGTCGTTCTTTAGGAAAAACATATAATGTCATTCAGTGATCCATCTATGAGTCAATTACGGTGAAAATGTTCAAAACTTAATTTCGTTTGTTGGATGCATGATACAAAACAACTTAACTTGCTTATCTTGCATGGATTATTTAAAATAGTTTAAATGGCTCTCTCAAAATTATAAGTAAGAATATTATAAATCTTAATGTTTTGTAATAATCATTCATTGAATTTACTTTTAATAACAAAATAATATATAACACAACTAGAAAAAATGCTAAATAGAAAAAGAACGGCATAGCACAACAAACAGTCCACCAGCATCGAGAGCCCTTGAAGCTTGTCCTAATGAGTTCCTAATTGTGAGCGGCAAGAGGAAGAGGATTATAGAACATATTCCAAGAGAGACAATGGCTTCAAAGTCTTCAAGATCTCCTCCGGTTTAAAATTGCATAAGCTAGCTCCAATTCTTTAGAATACATGACTGAAATAAGTATATCTACTCAAGTTGAGGTCTTCCATGAGAAAAATGGACTATGAAGCTCTGCCCTTCGAACTGGCTAGACGTGGAGGTGGTTTCTTGCTGATCATAAACAGGAAATTGGAAATAGAAATTTTGATCCTTTAAGGCAATGGGAGAAAATCTTTATCACAATACTTCTCCTTCTTCTTCTTCATCAGCAGGTCTTTGATTTTGGTTATTCCAACCCAGTAGCTGAAGTGGAGAGAGAGAGAGAGAGAGAGAGAGAGATAGGTAGTCTGCATATGTGTAAGAGAAAGACAATCGAAATAGGTTGTCGCATGCACGAAATAATTACTAAATAGTAATATATATTCTTTTAAATGAATCTTTTTCATATTGAAGATATAAAAAAAGATGATGACATGCTTTCGGAGAAACATTTCGGGGCATTATGTCACGCATTTTTGAGTCAGTCAATAATAATGAAAAATAATTATTTTAAAAAGTAAAAAGAGAGAGAAAGAGTGGGAGAGTGAGAGAGAGTGAGTGTTCTCAAAGTCAAGTGTCGAGCGATTACAATTTCCATCTCCACTCTTGTATATATTCTACTCTTTTCATTCTCTTTGAATACTACCCAAAGACTTGCCAAAGAAAACTGAAAAGGTATACCTTTTGTTTTTTATTTTTCTCTCATGTGTTGTTTTTCAAAATCAATCCATGAAGAAGGTGAAGGCGGAAGCCATAGGTATCTTGTTGGAAAAATAGGTATTTTTGTTTTGTTTATTTGTTTGTGTAGAGATTGTGTCACATGTTTCTTCAAAAGGAGGGGGGGGGGGGGGTTTGGACATATGTAGAGAGAGCTTTTTGGCCTTTGTACTCCCGTTTTGTTTATTTTATATGTATAGACTAGAAGACCCATTTTCTTAAACTTTTGAAAAAATGTTCCTTGATTCTTTTCCTTTTCTTGGCATTGATGTGTTTACATATGCCGAACATGTTCGGGGTGGGAGTTTTTGTTTGATAAGGGGGGTTATGGGAGATGCATTTGCGGGAGGTTAAATTTGAGAGATCGCATTGGAATTGAATAGGAAGATGGTGGTATGGTTTCGACATATTAAGGATTGAATTTTACTTTTTTCATTCTTTTTTTGTATGCAAGTATTTGATAAATATATGTTCTCTTATTGCTCTTCTTTTCTTTTCTGGTTCTGATTTATGAGAAAGCTTTGAATGTGGTTTTATTCTATTCTGGAAAAAAGTTGGGTTTACTGGTTTTCTTTTTTTCTTGGCTAATTTAATGTTGTTAAATCTTGGGATTTTATTTTGTTCGAAAATGGGTCTGGGATTTGAAACTTTGTTGTAGTATCGAGGCCAGAGCTTGACTTCGTGCAGTTGCCTATATTTTTATTGCATTTTTTGTACTTTGATTTGGAAATAGCTATTTAGGTTCTTTATTTTGATATTTTGTTCCATAATTTTGTTAAATTCTCTTTCGTTATATCTCTTCTGTCGTTTTTGTTTTTTCTATTCTTTGTTTTAATCGTGGAGCACTATTAACATTATCTTACCAATGCATTGGATGGTTTTAAATTGAAATGTTCTCTTCTTATTTACTTCCTACAGAATGAAACTAAGTAAATCTGTCATTAAGCTCCTGATATACTTTTTCCTTTTCACTCCTACCAAACAAACTGTAAATCTTTATCCTAAATCTTCTGTATGTGCTTAAACATGAATGTAAAGTTTCAATTGAATGATTTCTATCAAAACTTGTCAGGCTTCTTTTGATGCCTTGATAAACTGATCATGGTCCTATTTGGTAACCTTAAACTCTTTTATTTAGAGTTGTCCTCAATATTCATTTTGTCATCTTTCCTTTGGTGAAATTACGAACTCCGCCCTTGTAATTTATAGCCGACTAAATGCTATAGATGGATTTTGGCCTCGAGCTTATAAGTATATATGTGCAACTTCTCAATAACAGAATTTGCAAGTTATGAAACCTATTTTTACATTCATTTGGTAGTTGGAACCTGTACAGTTAAATAAAAAAATAAAAAAAAAGATCATTAGTGATGATATTATGACAATTCAGCATTCAACGTGTTCCGGTGAAATAGAAACTACTGGATGGTGTTTCTGGAAAGCCAGCAATACTTCCTCTAATTGGAGAGGAGTATCAGGTTCATATATCTGTATTACTTTATGAGTTTAGCTTTGTTCACCATCAAAGGAGTCTAGAAAATTCTTGTGTACTATTTTTATTAGGTAACCTATACCTTTGGTAGTGACTTGTCCCGATAGTGAATGTCTGAAGTCAGAAATGTTTGAAATTCCAGCAAGGAAAGAAAGCGGATCAGATGAAGTAACTTTAGAAAGAATTTGAGTGAGTGAAGCATAGCAGAGAGATAGGTACTCTGCGTACGTGTGATAGAAAGAGAATCGAAATAGGTTGTCGCTTGCATGAAATAATTTATAAAAAGTAATATATATTCTTTCAAACGAATCTTTTTAATATTGAAGATATCAAAAGAGATGACGACGTGCTTTAGGAAAAACATTTCAAGGCATTATGTGATGCATTTATGAGTTAGTTAATAATAATAATAAAATATAATTATATTAAAAAATAAAAAGAGAGAGAGAGGGAGAGAGAGAGTACGTGTCCTCAAAGTCAAGTGTAGAGCTATTACAATTTCCCTCTCCGCTCTTGTATATATATTTTACTCTTTTCATTCTCTTTCTATACTACTCGGAGACTTGCGAAAGAAAACTAAAAAGGTCTTCTCTTTGTTTTTTATTTTTCTCTCATTTGTTGTGCTTAAAAAATCAGTCCATGAAGAAGGAGAAGGCGGAAGCCATAGGCATCTTGTTGGAAAAACAGGTATTTTTGTTTGCCTTATTTGTATATGTAGACATTGTGTTACATGTTTATTAAAGGGGGCCTTTTTTTTCCAACATATGTGGAGAGATTTGTTGGCCTTTGCAGTCCTGTTTTGTTTGTTTTATAAGTAAAGATTGGATAGCACTTTTCCATAAACTTCAAAAAAATATTTCCTTGATTCTGTTCTCAGTCTTTGCTTTGATGTGATTATATGTCGAACATGTTTTGGGTGGGAGTTTTTTTTCCTCATTATAGGGATTAAGGGTCGCCTTAAGGGAGATTTCAAGTGTTTGTGGGTGTTTAATTTTGATTGATCGAATTGGAATTGAATAGAAAGATGGTGGCGTTATTTGGACATGGTAAGGATTGAATTCTTTATTTTTTTGTCTGTATATATTTGTTAAATATATATTCTCCTGTTGCTCTTCCTTTTTTTTTTGGTTTCAATTTCTAAGAAAGCTTTGCATGTGGTTTTATTCTGTTGTAGAAAAAAGTTGGTTTTATTTTAATTTTTTGGCTGATTTATAGTTGTTGAATCTTGTGATTCTCTTCTATTCAAAACTGGGTGTGGGGTTTGAAAATTTGTTGTAGTATCGAAGGCAGAGCTTGACTTCTTGTAGTTGTCGATATTTCTAGCCTATTTTTTGTGCTTAGATTTGGTATGGCTATTTATGTTATTTATTTTGATATTTTGTCCCGAAATTTTGTTAAATTCTCTTTCGATATATCTCTTTTGTAGGTGTTGTTCATTATATTCTTTGTTTTAATAGTTGAGCAGTATTAAATATTTTATATATCACTCATTCTTTGTACTTCATATTCTATTGAATTATCTTACCAACGCATTGGTTGGTTTTAAATTAAAAGGTTCTCTTCACTTCCTGCCACACAAAACAAAGTAAATATTTCAATAAGCTACTGATTTATTTCCCCTTTTCATTCCTACCAAACAACCTATAAATCTTTGTCCTAAACCTTCAATTTGTGCTTAAAAATACAGATAATGTTTCAATTCAATTACTTAAAGCAAGACTTTTTAAGCTTCTTTTTGTGCCTTGAGAAAAATAGGTCACTAATCATGATCCTCTTTGGTATTCTTCAATCCTTATATTTTGAGCTATCCTCAATATTCATTTTATCATGTTTCTTTGGGTCTAAATAATCACTTAGCTCTTGTAATTAATAGCCAACTAAATGCTATATATGGAATTCTGTCCCTAAGCTTATATGTATATATAGATATATATACACAACCTCTCAATAACTGAATTTGCATGTTATGAACACTATTTTTACATTCATTTGGTAGTTAGAACCTGTAGAGTCAAATCAAAAAAAGATCATTACTAATGATATTATGACAATGTAGCATTCACCCCCTTCCAGTGAAACTGACTACTAGATTTTTTTTCTAGAAAGCTAACTACACTTCGTCTAACTGGAGAGACGTATCAAGGTACGAATACTGCTATTACCATATGAGTTTGGCTTTGTTAACCATCGAACGTGAAGGTAGAAGAAATAGGCATCTTGTTGGAAAAATAGGCATTTTTGTTTGGTTTATTTGTATATGTAGAGATTGTGTTACATGTTTATTAAAGGTGTTTTTGTTTTTTGACATATGTAGGGAGTGTGTTTTGGCCTTTGTTCTCAAGTTTTGTTTGTTTTACATGCAAAGTCTGGAAGACACATTTCCTTAAACTTTAGAAAAAATTTCCCGTGATTCTGTTCTCGATCTTGGCATTGATGTGTTTATATGCCGAACAAGTTTTGGGTGGGAGTTTTTGCTTGATTATCAGGATTAAGGGTGGGGGTTATGGGAGGTATCAAGTGTTTGAGGGAGTTTAAATTTTATTGATCACACAGGAATTGAATAGAAAGACGATGGAGTTGTTTGGACATGGTAAGGATTGAATTTTATTTTTTAAAAATTTTTTTCTATATATATTTTTTAAATATATATTCTCTTGTTGATCTTGTTTTCTTTTTTGGTTCCAATTTCTAAGAATGACTTGAATGTGGTTTTATTCTGTTCTGGAAAAATGTTAGGTTTTTTGTTTTTTTTTTTTTTTGTTTTCGTTGATTTAATGTTGTTGAATCTTGGGATTCTTTTTTGTTCTAAAATGGGTTTGGGGTTTGAAAATTTGTTGTAGTATCAAAGGCAGACCTTAACTTCTTGTAGTTAACGATATTTTTACTGTACTTTTTGCGGTTAAATTTGGTAATAGCTATTTATGTTCTTTAGGTCAATATTTTGTCCCAAAATTTTGTTAAATTCTCTTTCGATATATCTCATCTGTGGATGTTGTTTTTTTTTCTATTCTTGGTTTTAATAGCGGAGGAGTATTAATCATTTAATATATCACTTGTTCTTTGTACTTCATATTCTGTAGAATAATCTTACCAATGCATTGGTTGGTTTTAAATTAAAAGGTTCAATTCTTATTTACTTCCTGCCAAACGAAACGAAGTAAACATTTCATTAAGCTCCTAATTAACTTCCCCTTTTCACTCCTACCAAACAACCTGTAAATGTTTGTCCTAAACCTTCAGTTTGTGCTTTAAAATAAAGATAAAATTTCAATTCAATGACTTAAAGTGAGACTTGTTAAGGGTCTTTTTGTGCCCTGACAAAAATATGTCACTAATCATGGTCCTATTTGGTATTCTTAAACCATTATATTTTGGAGCAGTCCTCAATATTCATTTTAATATCTTTTTTTTGGTGGAATTAATCAATTTGCTCTTGCAATTAAAGGCCAACTAAATGCTATATATGGAATTCTGGCCCAAAGATTATATGTATATAAATATATAACCTCTCAATAACTGAATTTGCACATTATGAAAGCTATTTTTACATTCATTTGGCAGTTAGAACCTATAGAGTCAAATAAAAAAAAGCGCATTGGTGATGATATTATGACAACTCAGCATTCACCCACTTTCGGTGAAACGGAAATTGCTGGATGGTGTTTCTGGAAAGCTAGCTACACTTCCTCTAATTGGAGAGGAGTATCAGGTTCGAATACCACTATTACCTGATGAGTTTAGCTTTGTTGACCATCGAAGGAGCCTAGAAAGTTCAGGTCTTCAATTTTTGTTTGTTAAACCTATACCTTTGCTAGTGATTTGTCTCGATAGTGAATGTTTGAAGTAAAAAGTGTTTGAAATTCGACCAAGGACCGAAAGCGGATAAGCTGATGTAGCTGTAGAAAAGAATTTGAGTGAGTCATGCGCTACAGGGACTATTTCCTTAGTCCCTAGAATAGCCAGTGAATCAGAGAAAAACATTTAGAGAAATTGAAAACAAAATCAATACATCATAATGGATTAAGAAAAAAGAAAAAAAAATTTATAAAGCATTCAAGGAAATTGAACACATTTACTTGATTCCTGAATGCCATTGTAATTCGATTCTCTTCTAGCAGCTCCAAGGCATTTGTTATAGCTGCATCTGTAATTTCTTGGTTCACAGATTGATCTCATGAGACACACACACACAGAGATAAAGGTAGCATGTGTGCTTGTGAGAATGAACGACTATAGAATTGGGTGGTAGCACGAATGAAATACTTGATAAATTGTAATATATTCTTTCCAAATAAGCTTGCTAAGACTAAAGTTACCACAAAAGATAATGATAGCCTTGAGGAAAAAAATTTAATGTCATTCAATGATCCATTTACGAGTCAATTATGTTGATAATATTCAAAACTTAATTTCTTTTTGTTAGATGCATGATACAAAACAACTTGCATATATTGCACAGATTATTTAAAAAAGTTAAATGGACTCCTCCAAAATTATAAGTAAGAATATTATAAATCTTAATGTTTTGTAGTATTGGTTCATTGAATTTATTTTTGATAACAAAATAATATATAACACAACTAGAAAAAACAAAATAAAAATAGAAAGGCTTAGCACAACAAATAGTCCACTAACATCAAGAGACGAGCCCTCGAAACTCCTCCTATTGCTTTCTTGACTGTGAGCGGCAAGAGGAAGGGCACTAAAGAACAGATTCCAAGAAAGACAATTTTTTTAAAGTCTTCAAGACCTACTCCGTTTTGTTGGAAATTGTAGAAGCTAGCTGCAATTCTTTAGAATCCATGGCTGAAAGAAGCAAAAATCGTGCAACCATCAGTAAAAATAAGAGCATATCTCTTCAAATTGGGTTCTTCCCCGAGAAAAATGGATTACTAGGTTCTGCCCTTCAAACTAGCTAGATATGGAGGTGGTTTCTTGTTGATCATAAACAGGAAATTGGAAATAGAAATTTTGATCCTTTAAGGCAGTAGGAGAAAATATTTATTGTAAAACTTCTTCATCAGCACGTCGTTGATTTTGGTTATTCCAACGTAGAAGCTGAATGGGGGGGGGGGAGGGGAGGGAGAGAGAGAGATAGATATGGAGTCTGCGTGTGAGAGAAAGACAATCAAAATAGGTTGTCGCATGCAAGAAATAACTGATAAATGGTAATATATATTCTTTCAAACAAATCCTTTTAATGTTAAAGACATCAAAAAAGATGATGACGTGCTTTAGGAAAAACATTTCAAGGCATTATGTGAAGCATTTATGAGTTAGTTAATAATAAAAAAATAATAATTGTATTAAAAAATAAAAAGGGAGAGAGAGACAGAGAAAGTAGGTGTCCTCAAAGTCAAGTGTAGAGCTATCACAATTTCCCTCTCTACTCTTGTATATATTCTACTCTTTTCATTCTTTCTCTATACTACTCAAAGACTTGCGAAAGTAAATTTAAAATGTCTACCCTTTGTTTTTGATTTTTCTGTCATTTGTTGTGCTTAAAAAATCAATCCATGAAGAAGGTGAAGGCGGAAGCCACAGGCATCTTGTTGGAAAAATAGGTATTTTGTTTGCTTTATTTGTGTTGGTAGATATTGTGTGTTTATTAAAGGCGCTTTTTTTCCTGGTATATGTAGAGAGAGTTTTTTGGCCATTGTAATCCCGTTTTGTCTGTTTCATATGTAAAGACAAGAAGAGACATTTCCTTAAGCTTCTGAAAAAATTTTCCTTGATTCTATTCTCAATCTTTGCATTGATGTGTTTACATGCCGAACATGTTTTGGGTGATAGTTTTTGTTTGATTATAGGGATTAAGGGTAGGGGTAATGAGAAATATCAAGTGTTTATGGGAGTTTAAATTTTAGGCATTGCGTTGGCATTGAATAGAAAGATGGTGGCGTTGTTTGGACATGGTAATGATTGAATTTTTTTTTAATTTTTATTTTTTTATCTGTATGTATTTGTTAAATACCTATTCTGTTGTTGTGATTCTTTTCTGTTTTGGTTACGGTTTGTAAGAAAGCTTTCAAGGTGGTTTTATTCTGTTCTGGAAAAATGTTGGGTTCATTGTTTTTTTTTTTTTTTTTGGCACATTTAATGTTGTTGAATCTTGGGATTCTTTTTTGTTCAAAAATGGGTCTGGGGTTTGAAAATTTGTTGTAGTATTGAAGGCAGATCATCACTTCTTGTAGTTGCCGATATTATTAGGGTATTTTTTGTGCTTAGATTTGGTAAGAGCTATTTATGTTCTTCATTTTGATATTTTGTCCCAAAATTTTGTAAGATTCTCTTTCGATATATCTCTTCTGTGGGTGTTGTTTTTCTATTCTTGGTTTTAATAGTTTGGAAGTATTAAACATTTAATATTCCGTAGAATTATCTTACCAATGCATTGGTTGGGTTTAAGTTAAAAGTTTTTCTTCTTATTTACTTCCTGACAAAATGAAACCTAATAAATCTTTCATTAAGCTCCTTATTTACTTCCCCTTTTCACTCCCACCAAACAAACAGTAAATCTTTGTCCTAAACCTTCAGTGTGTGCTTAAAAATACAGACCAAGTTTCAATTCAATGACTTAAAGCAAGACTTGTCAAGCTTCTTTTTGTGCCTTGAGAAAAATATGTCACTGATCATGGTCCTATTTGGTATTCTTAAATCCTTATAATTCAAGCTGACCTCAATATTAATTTTTTCATCTTTCTTTCGGTGGAATTAATCACTTTGCTGATGTAATTAATTTCCAACTAAATGCTGTATATGGAATTCTGGCCCTGAGTTTATATGTGTGTCTATACATATATACATACATACATACATATATATATATATATATATACATACATATATATATATACATATATATATATATATTTATATATATATAACCTCCCAATTACTGAATCTGCACATTATGAAAACTATTTTTACCTTCATTTGGCAGTTAGAAAAAGTAGAGTCAAATAGAAAAAAGAGCATTAGTGATGATATTATGACAATTCAATATTCACTCATTTCCAGTGAAACGGAAACTACCAGATGGTGTTTCTGGAGAGTCAACTACACTTCGTCTAACTGGAGTATCAGGTTCCAATACCACTATTACTTGATGAGTTTAGCTTTGTTAACCATCGAAGGAGTCTAGAAAATTCTGGTGTTCAATTTTTGTTGGGGTAACCTACAGCTTTGATAGTGATCTATCGTCATAATGAATGTGTGAAGTAAGAAAAGTTTGAAATTCCACCAAGGAAAGAAAGCGAATTAGCTGATGTAGCTTTAGAAAAGAATATGAGTGAGTCAAGCATAGCAGGGAATATTTCCTTAGTCTGTGGAACAGCCAGTGAATTAGAGAAAAACATTTAGAGAAATTGAAAAAAAAAAATCAAAGCATCATAATAGATTAAAAAAAACGAAAAAAAATAATAATTCCATTCCGTGAGATTGAAGACATTTACCTGATCGCTAATTTCCATTGTGATTTGGTTGTCTTCTAGCTGATCCATGGCATTTGTAATAGCTTCATCTGTTATTTCTTGGTTCACTGGTTGATCTCACGATACACACACATGCACAGAGTGATATAGGTAGCGTGCATGCATGCGATAAAGAATGACTATAGAAATAGGTGGTCGCATGAATGAAATACTTGCTAAATTGTAATATGTTCTTTCCAAATAAGCCTATTAAAACTGAAGTTACCAAAAAAGATAATGATGTTCTTTAAGAAAAACATTTAATGTCATTTAGTGTACCCACTTATGAGTCAGTTACATTGAAATTGTTGGAAACTTAATTTCTTCTTGTTAGATGCATGATACAAAACAACTTGCTTATATTGCATATATTATTTAAAATAGTTTAAATGACTCTTTCAAAATTATAAGTAAGAATATAATAAATCTTCATGTTTTGTGATAATAGTTCATTGAATTTATTTTTAATAACATAACTAGAAGAATGCTAAATAGAAATAGAAAGGCATGGCACAACAAATTGTCCACCAACATCAGGAGCCCTCAAAGCGTTTCTAATGTTTCCTTGACTGTGAGTGGCAAAAGGAAAGGGAGTAAAGAACAGATTCCAAGAGAGACAATGGCTTCACAGTCTTCAAGACCTGCTCTGGTTTTGTTGGAAATTACAGAAGCTAGCTCCAATCCTTTAGAATCCATGGTTTGAGGAAGAAAAAATTGTGCAACCTTAAGTATAGATTAAAGCATATCTCCTCAAGTTCAGGTCTTCCCCAAGAAAAATGGACTATCAAGCTCTGCCCTTCAAATAGACTAAACGTGGAAGTGGTTTCTTGCTAATCATAAAATAGGAAACTGCAAATAGAAATTTTGATCCTGTAAGGCAATAGGAGAAAATATTTATTACAAAACTTCTTCTTCTTCTTCTTCTTCTTGAGCACGTCATTGATTTTGGTTATTCCAACTTAGAAGCTGAAGGGGGGAGAGAGAGAAAGATAGGTTGTCTGCGTACGTGTGAGGTAAAGACAATCAAAACAGGTTGTTGCATGCATGAAATAATTGCTAAATAGTAATATATATTCTCTCAATTGAATCTTTTTAATATTGAAGATAATAAAAAAAAAGGATGATGACATGTTTTAGGAAAATCATTTCAGGGCATTATGTGACCTATATATGAGTCAATTAATAATAATAAAAAAATAATTATATTAAAAATTAAAGAGAGAGAGAGAGAAAGTATCCCCAAAGTGTAGATTGAGTACAATTTCTCTCTCCACCCTTGTATATATTCTACTTTTTCATTCTCTCTCTATATTACTCAGAGACTTGCGAAAGAAAACTGAAAAGGTCTACTTTTTGTTTTCTTATTTTTCTTTCATTTTCGTGCTTCAAAAATGAGTCCATGAAGATGGTGAAGGCGGGAAGCCATAGGCATCTTGGGGGAAAAATAGGTATTTTTGTTTGGTTTATTTGTATAGGTAGAGATTGTGTTACAAG
>JAOXNR010053886.1:0-13429 GCA_028571225.1 Parsonsia alboflavescens | reverse complement strand
CCCCCCTCCCAACCAATACGGGTTTCAAATCAGCTGCATATTTGAAGCACAATCATTTCTTAAAATTTACTACAAAAGGTGTTCATTATCAATTTTGTTATCTGTGCAGCCTAAAATGCTTCCACCAGATGTGTAATGTATATCCAAGATCAAAACTAGAGCTAGTTTTTGCAACCTGGTTCAGAAAAAGAATTACTTCTTCTGTGATGATTAAAGAACTTGCAGCAAGGAGATGCAAATGCCTGTGTAGCTTGAAATTTAAATGGATGAGGGAATCAAAAAATCTTCAGATCAAGAAAATTGTTCAGAAAAATGAATGCATGTTGGATTATGAGTGATCGGCAATCAGTTTCTTGTAAAGATAGATGACAGAGGTGATAGGTCTAAGCGAAAATAACAATACATACTCCTCATTTAGGCTGTGAACAGCAACTGTAGGATATAATGGACCTTTCATATCCTTGTAAGCAGCTCCAACCATTGTCCCATTTTTCCTTCCATGAAGAGAAGCACACAAATGCATGAGACTTGACGGACAAATTGAACAGAATAGAACAATTTCAGATATCTAAAATGCCATTTTCCTTTACATTTGGAGATAGCTATACAGAGAGAGATCTGATCAACCTACAATAGGGGCTAAACAACAAAAAAAAGCAATGATAGGCACATATTCAAATCTCACTTGCCATTTCTCAGCATTGCATTGATTTCTGATAATTTTAGGTTGTAGGATGGATTAAATATAGACTGATAGTTGCAAAAAAGTGATAATCTCCACAAAGTGACAAATATGGGATGATACTCCAAGACCATTTACCTGTACTTGCATCAGCTATTTGAAATATTGAAATAACATAGTTGGGAAATTAGATTGAGACTTGTGATTCAATGGAATGTGTCATGTTAGGTGTTACCTTGCGGAAAAACTTTAGAGAGATACATGGTACGACTTCCGCTTTACATGTTTTGACATCTTAGTATCATTAACTAAAATGGTAAGCAAAGTAAAACACCCTGCATCAAATTTGTACTTCACTTAAAAATTACATCTGCAAACTTAAAGCATAAAAGGATCTGGTTGCTCAGCTTTAACTCTAAAAATACCAAACCAAACTCAACTCAGCAATAAGGCTATATTTGTTGTTAGCCAATCAAGCTGAGAAATATTTCTCAACTGAAGTTATCTGACTGATACCTTTTTCACCTTTACCTCCAAGAAAGTGATTCAAGTTCAACTTTTGTAGAACCCTCACAGTGTATATGAATTAACCTTCTAGAAAATTTATATCAAGCAGGACTAATTTTGCATTTATCTTAATAATTTTCAATTACGTATGGTTCACTTCATTGATTATTCCTCTATCAACTATATATTTTACTATAATACAATTTCCCATCTGGGAGACACTGGGACCCAACTAAAACTTCATCAATTAAGCAACAAAAAGTAGAAATTCTTATCCAAATGAAATTTCTCTCCTCATTCTCAAAGAAAAAAAAAGTGAAGATGTTCTCAATTCTAAACAAAATGAGAAGGTGGGTTCAGTAAGGGGACGTACAATTTACTAAAATCCCAAACTAATCACATTACAGAATAATTGAGTGATAATACTTAGAAACTAATAGATAAGTCATAGAATGGCCCAAGTCAGTGTCCTGTATACTATGTTAGAGCAGCTGCTTGCTCCTCCCATCCCTCCTAAAATACTTCTATTCAATCTCTTTCAAACTAAGAATAAATCAAGTCAAAGACCACTAAGGGAACACCAAAATAGTTTCCTGGAAGTGTGGAATCTACTAGTTTTAGGATCAACATACCCTCTACACCACTACAATGATTTGTAGAAATAAATTGCCCGCTAGTCTATGAGCATACCACAACTTCAGAATACAAGGAAGTCCACCACCACAACATACATATCAAATGGCACAGGGAGATGTAAATGTTAAAAGCATCCATTATAAGAGCAAATTATCTATTTTGAGGGGTAAAAGAAAAGGAGCATTCCTTTGTGAATTAGTTCACATATATGACCCTATTTCAGTTTTTTCTGAGGGAGAGAAAAAAAGAAAAAGAAACCATGTTTCTGAACACTCTAATAGGATCCCATCATCAATTACAAGAGAATCTTCATCAACTAATCACATTTAAATACATTAATCAATCTCCTTGTGCATCTGCTAGACTTCTATCCCCCAGATGATTCTATCCCAACAACTCACAACTCTAAGCTAATCAATGAAAATTTGAACTACTATTCATCAATGACAAATAGGTAACCTGATTTTAGAATCAAGCATAAAAAGCCATGAGTCCTTGAATTTAGGAATAAAAACAAAAATTTCAGCACATCCTATCAAAGTTGTTGTCAAGTGCCTGGTAAGTGTGAGTTCATTGTGTTTATTTGAGAGTCCACAAATTCCTCTAGGACCCATACCATTACGTTTTGATCACGTGTCTGTTTTAATTGTGCCAACTACTTAAAACAATGAACTATAATCAACCTATAGAGAAAGTAAAGATTGATCTTACGTAAAGAAAAATTCTTGTGTAGAATAGTTGACACCACAACCAATAGTATCACCAGTTGTAAAAGGAGGCCCAAATACTTCTCCTTTTCCATGACCACGGTAAAGATATCCATCATCACCATGATATCCACATGTGTTTGATTCCCAGCTGTGACAATCAACAAGGCAAAGTTAGCAACATCTGTTGCCCTATTTATAACCCCTCCCATATAAATAAATCTCACAGCCTCCAATATTGCTTATTGATGATGCAAATACTTTAATAAAGAATTCAAAATATGTCTTTTAAGTCACCTTTTTTTAAAATCACCTCCTTGTCAGTTTTTTCATACGAAGAGCACTTCAAATGGGTATTCCAGCATGAGTTGTATAGATAGTGTATTCTTACTGAATTATAGCTCATCTCTATCAGGCTATCAAGATTCCTTCAAGGCACCCAATACTAATTTCTTATGAGAGTATCCCACACAGAGGGAGCAAGAGAAAAAACCTTATCCATTCACTTTACCTCCCCATGTGCTATTTTCTATTCACAAAAACATTGTATGATCAGATTAGAAAATTAACAATTCAATAATTAATTTTGAAAGGCTTCTACCAATAACTATAACCAATTAAAAACAACATTAAAAAAGTAACAACTCTAACCGTGCCATTTAGAAGAAATTTTATTAGAATTCAAGGAACCCTAAAGAAGATTTCCATTTTCCATATAATTTTAAAAAAAAGGAAGAAGACACACAATAAATCAACATACCCAGGTTGCCGACACATTTTAAATCCAGGGAAAGTGAAGCCAATGGACATTTGTCCTTTAGCGCCTGCATTCTTGACAAACATTTCAAAGTAATAGATCAGTCTCTTTGAGGGTGCCGGTTTATTGGCCTGAACTGAGCCAACATCATAGCCATGCAATTGCACATTGGGATAGCGCACTGATAGCTTGTCTGGCTTCACAATTGAATATCCTCCAGCGCAGCTTACTGTGTCCAGTTCCGTGGGAGCCTCTTCAAAATCAGAGTCTTGTACTGAAATTTCGGATGAGGAGTTTGAGGTGGTGGCAGTGGCGATTGCAGAGGCGGCTTTGGAGCTGACTCTCCATAGCTCAAGGAAGTATGAGCCAATTAAATCATTTTCTTGAGTCATTTTGAAGTTATTTGATGAAACTACGTATTTTTCAGTGAAATTTGAGAGAAGAGAAAGAAGGGCGGATCAATAGAGCATTTGGAGATTTTTGGGTGATGTTTCAGTTAGGAAAACCCTAGAAATGGTGAGACGATAGATGAAGAAGAAGAACTGTACAGTAGAGTGGAGCAATCTCGGGATATTTTTGAGAATTCCTCCGCTATGGTGTTTTAATCTTTATTTTTTCATTACAGCATTTGCCCAAAATTTTTAAAAACAAAAAATTGTGTTCATTATTAAAATTTTTAATTTGTTGTATTAATAAGTTTCGACCTAACTTAACTTTAATACCTCGAAAAGAATATATCAATAGAAAGCTTTAATACCTTAAAAAGAATATATCAATAGAAAGCGATAATATTTTGCACAAAATTTTAAAAAAAGCAAAAAATTACTTCATTTTTTAAAAAATTGTAATTTGTAATATTAAAAAGTTTTAATATAATTTAATACCTAAAAAAACAAAATTAATTATCAATAGAAAGAAGTACTATTAAATTTATATTAAATTTATTCAAAAGTAATCTTAACCTAAAAGTTATAGGTGTTCACGATTTGATTCTGTTTTGCTTATTTTTTTAAAGAGATCAAATGTTTTGATTTACAAAATCTCAAATCAAAAGTAAACCATTTCAAATTGATTTGATTTAATTGATTTGGTTTGGTTTATTTTGATTTAATTAATAAAATCTTTCATAAATTATTAAAATAGTTTTAAAAAATTCTAAAAAATAGTAAGAAAAATTCATATTCAATGAATATAATTCTTATTTTCGAATGAATGAGAAGTCACGATTTATTCTTTCGTAAATTATTAAAATATTTAAAAAGGTTGTAAAAAGTTTTTTAAAAAATATTTATATTCAATGAATATATATACTTTGTTTCCAAACAAACGAGAAGTAAATTAAAGATTAAAATGTAACATAAGAACTTTGATGCTTGGCTAATTAGTTTTGTTAATGAATATATATATACGTTTTAGGTGCATTTAGTTAGGGTATTCATGACCAATCCAAACTGATTAAAGTTAATTAAACCAAAACAAATTGACTTTATAATCTATTCTTAAAAAATAAGTATTTTTTACGGTTTGATTTATTTATCAATTATAAAATTTATTAATTCGTTATAATTGAACCAAATCAACTAAATATGGTAATATAAAAATTATAGTATGCATTATATAATTGAGTTATATATAAAATAATTTTTAAGATAACATGAAATTTCAATCGATTATTAATCAATGTAAACTGTTAAAATAAATGTAAAATATTATTTAACAATTTATAAAAATATATTTTATACGGAATAATAAAAATCGAAGAAAAAAAATCGGTTATTAATCGAACCAAACTTCCCACAATCGATTACAAATTGTTTGATCTGGTTCGATTGCACTTCAAAATGAAGATTGATACTTTTGGGCTCCCATCTTTTTTGTTTTTATAAGTCTAGTCTAAAAACTTTTATTTTTATTTTTCTTTAAATCCTTCACTATTTTTTTTTAAGACTTTGGTAAATATCGATTTATTGAGTTTTTTTGGTCCTCTACCTGGTTTTTTTTTTTTTACACAATTTTTTACGGTTTGATTTATTTATCAATTATAAAATTTTTTTAATTCGTTATAACTGAATCAAATCAACTAAATATAGTAATATAAAAATTATAATATGCATTATATAATTGAGTTATATATAAAATGATTTTTAATGTAACATGAAATTGATCCAAATGACCAGAAGATATGTTTTGGGAAGTTTTTTTACTGGTCAGAGTAGGGTATTTTAGGAATTTTATAAGGTAAATTGTCATTTTTTTGTCCAGCTCATAAATATATTTAATTTTGGTGTTAAAATTGGACGTGATATACTACATACCAAAATCTCATGATCTGATCAGCAAGGGATAATTTATTTAATGAATTGCATTAGGAATTAGGATATTCATCTTTTGTCAAACTTTTTGACTTTAATTTGTTTTTGCCAAATTTGGGATCAATTTATGTTGGAAATTAGGAAAACTTTAGAAATCTCATATTGCTTTCCTGGTAAGATAATATGTACCAAAGGGACTTGTCAAGCAATAATGATGAATAAGGGTAATTTTAGAAATTATAAGCATAATTACAACCATAGAATAATTACGTGACACTTTAGTATTATTGCTACTAAATTAAATTTATAATTGCTCTCGGAAGTAGTGATAAAACAAAATTGAACTATTAACTAATTTTCTCGAACCATGATTAACGATGCTAATATCTTGTATCATTCTTTGTTACATTAATAAAAATTTTATTCGTAACATTTAATTATTATCTTTTAAAATATTTTAAAATTAAAATCTAAAAAGATAAACTAAATCTTAGGAAACCTTATTTTTTAAGGATATTTATTAAATTTCTACTAGTGTAAATGAGAGATCTTGAGCCATGATTAACAAATTAATTAAACATTAATATTACATATTGGTGACACACTTGGTAAGCAAGGCAACCACATCTGGAGATGCTTTTGCAAAATTGTCTTTCAAATCACGGATTTTGGTTTCAGTTTCTGTCTCAAGCTTCTTCAGCGTAGAATCTGAGCTTCCACTGTGCTACAAAATTAAACGAAAGTACACAAATTTAATAGACAATTCAATCCCTTGTAAAATTTTAGATTAATAATTAATTAGAAGAAGGGAAAAAAAAATATATATATATATAACACAAATTACTTCCGAAATTTTCTTCTGATACTCAGCTTCCAAATTCGAACGGTATCGTGCTACTTCTGCCTCAGCTTCTTCTTTTGCCTGCCTCAACCGAGCCATTTTCACTTCACATAATATATAAGAAGGGCTTATTAGTAGTTATATTAATCCATCATATTTATAATAGAGCAAGTTTGTGGTCATCTTTGTCCATCTCTTACATCATTAATAATTAGTGGTAGAATTTTTATGAAAATTGTATTAACAAAATTCAAGATATACTGATTAATATCGTGTTTCAGATAAAAGAAAAATTCTGCGTAGTTTTAGATTCAGTAAACAACATGAAATGAAGCTTTATGTATGGAGTAGTACAATTTCTAGCAGCTGACACAATTTGTTGGGCTTCTCGTTCAGCAGTTAGCAACATCTGAATGCTTCCTTGTTGTCCTCTCATTGGATCCATCGTCATATATATATATTTGACCTGGAAGGAAAAATAAAAGAAACAAACAAATTAATTAATTAAGAACACACACACACACACAAAAAAAAGATGTTCCAAGAGAACAGTAATTAAGATTTCATACTATGTTTTAGATGTGATATTTCTAGTTGTTTTCAAAAAAATAACATCTAAGAAAATTTTGAAGGATCTGGAAATAGGGTAAAGATTGCAGAATTTCCAATGTATTGCTTGGGATAGAGAAGAAGAGGAGAGGTTAGACTTAGAGTGTTTCCCTACTAATTAGAATATTACATCCTTCTTGAGAGGAAGGATAATGGTGTTGGTTAACACAAAGCCCTAGTCCATAGGCCTCTAAATTTTAACTTAGTCAAGAGAGAAAAGAAGACTTTTTCTTCAAAGATTATTGAAATAACTAGATAATCAGGTGAATACAAGTGCACAATATTTGGATGAAAAATTAAATCAATTAAGTATTAATTAGTAATTAAATATTTTTTAATAAGACGTGTAGTGTAATTTTTTAATTGTTGATAATAAATTTAAAAGGTTTGTTTCATTAAAATATATCTATTAATTAATATCGTTATTCACTCAACAAAGGAACTTTTAATTCTTATGATTTAAATTAATGGAATATTTATTATGTTAAAAAATATTGTTATCAATTAATGTACCATAGAAATAAATGAATAAGAACATGAAGTTTTTTTTTTTCTTTTGATTAACTTTGTGCAATGTATTTTCTTGATAATGAATTAAGAAATTTAGATTTATTTAAATGTTATTTAATAATATACAATGATTCACCCCATTACGTTGGAGGAACTCTTTCTTCTTTTGATTTAAATTAATTTGATATTTATAATGTATTAAAAATATCATTATCATTGTATTATAGAAAGAAATGGATAAGAACATAAAGAGTTTTTAAAACTAATTTTGAATAATTTTTGTATTTATTTATTTTAATTAATAATTTAACTTTCAAATTTTTATTATATAATAATTTAATTAAAAATATTAATGTCATTGTATTCTATAAAGATATGAGTAAAATTCCGGAAGTTGTGATTGTTCAAATGAAAATATTATATTCTCTCAGAATGTTATTTAATAACATCTAATAATCATAAATATTCATATACCTATGCCGATCAAATTTATTATATTTATTTTTTTATTTGTGTGGTTTATTGTTAATAAATAATTTCATTCAATAGTATTAATTTGTTTAATAAAAATATTATTTTCATTGTATTAATAGTATTTATTATAAGAAGTTGAAATTGAATTGTCTTTCAGTTTATTTAAAATATGTGCAAAGTTTTAGAGAGAAAAGGTCCGAATCATTCTTTTTTTATTATTATTATTTAGTTTATTAAAGAAGTATGGAGTCTTTTAATTATTTTTTTGATATCTAGTTTATTTAATTATTTGTTGGAAGAAATATTAGAGGTTTAAATTATATTATAAATTCATTTAATTTTGATGTTTTTTTTTTCTTTCCTATCACTGAATTTTTTAAATTTAAAACATCATGGGGTGAAAAGCGTCTGTACAGGTGGCATGTGTGTTGCGGATTGAAGGAGTGGAAAAAAACGGAAGCTTTTGAGGTTTTCCTTTCTTTTCGTACTATGCAAAATAGATAGATTCACCCCCCATGGCGCGGTTTATATAAATAAATATATTTATATATTTTTAATCTTTTTATTTTTATAATTTTTTAATATTGATGACAATAACTTTGAATTGTTTTTGAAATTATTTGAAATAAAATGAAATTTCCTTCAAATAAAATTTTAGCAATTTTATAAATATATTTTTTTTATCATTTCTCGATTGATAATTACTTTCTACAAAAGTGCATTTGAAAAGATTTTATACCAAAGTATATTTTATATTATAATTTTCTATTTATCAAAATAATATTTAAAATGAAGATAATGAAAGTAATTAATCCCATATCCACTCAATTCAAAATAATATTCAACTTATGGTCTTGTAGCTTTTATTACTTAAAAAGAAAAAAAAAAGAAGAATAAGAGACATTGTTAAATAATAAGAGTAAAAATGTGTTAATAAACATCAACAAACCAAAGTACACTATTCCATTCATGGTTTTTATTGTCTTTTTCTTAATTTTGAATATCGAAAAGCTAAAATTTGGAGAGATGTGGGGAGTTTATTAATGGACCTCTAGATAAATATTAAATCACATTATCAAAAGTTCCTTGAGAAGCATGTATCTTTTCTTTATACTCCATAGATAGTGACTCATTTGATTTTTTTTTTTTTTTTAACTTTTATGGTTTTGATATGAATCACAAAATTCATGCATGAATAATATGGATCTGGTTCATAATATATCTTGCGGTTTGTTTCAGTCCTTTGTGCTATAAATACCTAATAGAAATAAGGTGTTTTCAAACACATATAACCATGGCTGTCCACAAAGCTAGTTTGGTCACTCTACTTGTACTTGTTATGCTCCCAAAACCCCAAAATTCTCTTATGTTATACTCTCTCAATTCGAAATTGAATATCCCAATTTGATTTGCAAGCATTTTAATAAAAAAGTTTGACTTAATTTATTAACATTGCATTGTCAATTTTTTTAACAAAATTTTTACTGGTTTAAGAAATGAAACATTCAATTCTGAACAATCCAAAATAGAATATGATACATTTATTTTTGGACAGAGGGAGCATCATTTTTGGTAGTTCTTTTGAGAAAATTTTTAGTTATTCATATGAAATCTATGAAGTCTACTGCACATTAATTTTATATGATTCTTGGCATGCAGCAACCATTCTCCTGGAATGCAATGGTCTCTGCAGCAAAGTCCTAAAAAAACTTGCCCAGAAGTTTTTGCCTTCCCGACGTGGAGTCCATGACTTGCCCAAACGGTGACGAGGAGTATAAGCCATGCATTAATTGTGGCAAGGCTTTACCTGGTTGCAAGCTCTATCGGAAGGATGGATCTTTGATTTGTATTGGAACTCCTTGATTAAAGCTCCAAATAAGAATTATTATTGCTATTATTTATGCTTATGCTCTATATATGAAGTTCAAACAGTAAAAAAAATGTCTGTCATATGTTTTGCTATTTAAATGTTTGATCAATTTCTAATTTGTGATATTATCTCTCTCTTTATATATATAGGGTAATGATATAGAGTACATTAGTGCACCTTATATACAATGTATAGTTAAATATTAAACTGTCAAAGTTAATGGTTAACATCTGATTTTATTTTAAAACTTTAATAAAAAAATTATTTTTTTAAAAAATATATTTTATATATTATACCCTAAAAGAATAAATTAAAACCTAAGGGTATTGGATCAAATTTATTATTATTTTTAAATAAAAATAATAATTAACCGTTAACTTTGATCGTTAAAGAATTAATAGTACATTGCATCTAATGCATTCGCGTATAAATATATATATATATATATATTTATTTATTTATGCTATTGAGAAGAGCACTCTCATGGTCAAAACACAATATTCCTTCCATAATATATTTTGTTTTGAAAAATGTAAATATATTTTAAAATAAAAACTCCCTTATTAGGTGATAAATATATTGAAATGAAGAGAGTAAACTATAGTATAGAAATTAATCTGCGTCAACTCTATTATTTTGTTTCCAAGGACATGTTATGGTGATTTAAGACACCCAATTAACGAAGGAAAAGGAAGGAAAACTTCCATAATCAAATACCATCTCCCTCTTTTTGCTTTAACGGGAAAAGAATTCATTATTTTATAAAGAGCAACCAGGACCGATCGAATCGAATCCATTACTTCTATGATTTTTGACACATATCACGACCTGGATCGATCCAATTCTTAGAGCAGCTATTTCTTCCATTTGGCATTGGAGAAATTCATTTCTTTTATGGGATTCAATGAGATATAAGGACTAATTTTTTTTGCTACAGTTACAAGGCTTTTCAAAAAATATCCAAGAGAGTATTTTTTTTTAAAACAACTATACCCCTACAAAAAATATGCTGTACTAAATAATTCATAAATATATAAACTTCTGAGTTGTTAGTTTTAAAAATATGAGATATTTTAAGAATGGAGGAGTTAAATAGGGAAGAGAAGAATTTTTCTTTTTTTAAATGCCATTTATTCAAAAAAGTTTATGCTCGATAATTTCCTAATCTCTTTGTCGATAGTTTATACTCAGTATTAGTTTTGTAACAGATGAATATTTAAAATTGTTTATAATGAATAGAAAATTTATTTGGATTCCTTATAATTATTGATAGTGTGTAATTCCTTAGAACGTGAGACTTAGATTAGATGCGTTACTCAAACACACTTGTACAGATTTAATCTCCAACGTAAAGGAATAATGAAATAGATGACTACAAAGACTAATAATGGTTATCAAGTTATTAACTCTTTTTTATCTTACCATAAAAATAAAATCAAAAGAGATAATAAAAGAGAAATTTATTTTATTTTACATAAAAAATTTATATAAAAAAAGGGAAAGAAACTTGTATACACCAACTAGACATTATAATGATGAACAACAGTACATTTCTTGGGTAATTCTCCTATCATTCGTTTTTTGAGTGTCATTTGAAGAAAATTCAACCTTCACGTCTCTACAAAAAACTTCAAACGATTATATATGTTCTTGTGGATTAATCATGGATGAAATCTGTTGGACATATTTTAGTATAAGGTGTTGGGATTTATTCCAATTAATCTCGTTCAGTGGACTAAATTAATTAATCACTAATCAGAGATCAGTTAATTAAGTGAGATTTTCAGACTTTTAATTTGTGAATATGGACTGACATAGTGTGAGCTAACGGGCTCAATCCGTGATGAGTGGACTAAGTTTGGACTTTAAAATTTTAGGTCTCCTTCCTTTGGCCCGATGATGATCCAGACTATATATATAGTCTGGTTAGCCTTTATGTAGGGTTGTTGGTTTGATAACAGAATTCTGACTCTACGTTAGAAGCCTCTGGTTACTCATCTGCCAGGAGGAAATAGGCATTCAGAGGGCTTAAAAGGGAGAAAGCTTCTACCAATTTAGATTAGTGCTTCCGCTTCAATATCTCAATGGAATCGACAACAGGTATGTCTTTATTTCATTTATGCATCGATCTATGGGATTAAGGTTTCGTTTGTTAGTCTATCATTTGGTATAAGAGCTTTTACATAAATGGATAGGGTACTTGTTTTCTTTGTAAATCATTGTTTTGATCACATATTATGAACGATCTCAGCTAGAGGAGTTCGACAATGGTCGGCCGACACCTAGAAGCTGCCGCATGAGCTCATACTTGCGGCGCGTGCATGAGGAGCGACGGTAATGGTTTGCGATGATGACATCAGCCCTCTGCTTGCTGACGTCATTAATGGATCTGGGTTATCAGGTTTCCGAATGGGGTCAGGTTGCCGATTCGGTTCGAGTTTAGGATTGGGTTCCGATTTTCGGGTCTGGTCGGGTTGTCGATTCGGTTCAGGTTTCGGATCGATTCAAGTCTGATCTGGTTTGATCGATCCAATTCTTTTTTTTGGAAAAAAAAAATGATGAAGACCACTGTTTGACCGCCCTATGTGGGTTGCTTTTTGGTCACTGTTAGTGGCGTTCTCTCGGTCTCACCGAGCTCTTTTGTCCAATGTTGGTTTTGTGGTAAAATAGTGGTATTAAGTATATCAATTCTAGAAAGAAAGCATTTATTGCTTGATATAATTAAGTAATTTAATTCTTTGATTTGTGAAATCATCATCCTTGACTTTACTAGCATGTTATGATTCCATTTTATGAATATTTAGGCACGATAATGTTTATATTATTGTGATGTTTGTTTGGATACATGTTAGTATTGTGCAATGAATAAAGTGAAGAATGCAATAAATTAATTATGCCCTTATTGCTATAAAGTGTTTGGTTGCATGTATATTGTGTGTAAGGTATAAGATGAAGTCTTTGGTATGAGAGAGTTCTGTAGGTTTGACCGGGTTGTGACTGTCAAAGTGGCATGATTAGTTAGGTTTACAAAATATCGATCTCATACTGTTGAGGATGTCTCCTATATTGTTATACGATCATATTCCTGAAGGAAGTGATTGGATAATGGTTTAGGAGATATACATGGGCAACATGCGTGGAAAGTGATTGGTCTGAGTGGTTCATACACCTAAAGGTGGTGAATTTTTTACAAATATTGAAATACATTTTCATGGCAGTTGTTCATGTAGAAAGTGCACAATTATTTGTTATGCTTTCTGTCTAAAGGTGATTGTATGATGAAATATGTGTTTTTTTGGTTTTGATATTGACTTTACATGTTTTCTTATATGTTTGCTGTTTTCATTACAGTTACATTTTCGGTTAATGGTAATACTGTTACTATTGAAATTTTAACTGATTCAAAGTATAAAAAGTGGAAAGGGGATGTAATGTTTGGCATGGAGTTGGCCAATGTCCATACAGCTCTCATTCAGGATCAACCACCAGCTCTCACTGATGACAGCAGTGAAGCTGATAAAGCA
>JAOXNR010053885.1:0-13429 GCA_028571225.1 Parsonsia alboflavescens | reverse complement strand
GAAGTTGTGACCGACAAGCTCATTCTTCTCAAGAAGGCTAGTCAATGGGTTAAACGTTGCCATTTCGAAAAATAACTGCAGAAATAAGTGAGATAAATTAATTAGTAAATCATCTTAAACGAGTCCAATTTGTTTTTGGTCTTGAAAACAAATTGATCCTCCCACTATTTTTACGAATTTCACACTTCCAAATGAAAAACAAAATCCTCGTTGGGAAGGATTTTAATGGGTGATTGGATTCTGATAAAATATCTAATATACCTCAGGTAAATCCATTGTTAGAATATTTTATAAGTGACAACTATTGTCAATGCAACTACTTTGCATGGCCGAATCAAATTTAGCTCCTAATATTTATGACCTCAGGTACATCAATTTTTGCCCCATCATATTAGTTAAGTTACACCCACTAGACAACAAATAGAATAATTTGAATATTAGTAACCTCAGGTACATCCATTCTTGGAAACTAATATATTATTCCACTTACAACAACTCTATGTTTATAAAATTTTAGAATATCTCTATTTATATCCAATATTTTGGCTATGTGTCCATAGCCAATAATAAAAGATATAAAATATATTCTTTGATTTTATTCTAGTGGAGTGCTCGACTATAATTTCAATAAATTATACCATTTATCAAGTTAATATTTTATATGGAAGATTCCTTAGTCTTTAAATTAGGTCTCACTTTGCATATTAATTTGTTCGATTCACATACATCTCCATACATATAATCAAAGAAAATAAGTAAAATCAGATAGTCATGAGTTATCTAGGACCCAATCCTTGCCACTAGGACTAGGCTTGGGCCTTTGGGTATCCTATGTACTATTATATAGAAAAATAATAAAATTAAATAAAGACCTATTTTATGTTCCTACTATTCCTTTTGGGAATTGGGCCGACCTCCAAATGTGGACCTTGATTTCTTGATGGGCCTCCAAGTACATCAAATATCCTTGACATACCAAGGCGAGATTACAAATGGATATAGGCACACAGATCCAATAATAATAAACAAAATACCAAAGCTTAATTAAATTAATAATTACAACCCAAGGAATAAACAATTCAATAATTGGTCATCCTAAACCCATGACTATCCTACATGCCAATAACTTAATTTAAATAAATAAATCAAATAAAAGGCATAAGACATTTAAAAAATAAAAAAAATAAAATCTAAAAAATTTAGAACTTAAAATTAAAATTTTAAATCCATCCCTTAACTCTTTAAGGAATTCTATTTTTTCAAAAAAAATTTTTTAAACAATTTTAAGAAAAATATAAAAAATAAATTTCCTTCTTTAACAAATAAAGATATTAATTTTAATTAAAATTATGATGGCCAGTGAAATTTTTAAGATTAATAACAATTTCTAAATCTGAAAGAAGCATGACCATCACGCAGAACAATAAAATTTATAGTGGCCAATCAAACTTTGTTAATTGCACGATTTCCAACCATTGGAATATATCACCAACATGAAATACTCTCATCATGAAAATCACGATCCTTTGATTTGAAAATTCATTCACGCTAACAACAATTGACATTAGTAGATTCATTCACAGTCATAACATGAATTTCAAATCGCACGGATTCAGCATTAAAAAAAAAAAAAAGAAACAGTAAAAGTGCCATGAATTCCATCGTGAAACAGCACGATACATTACCCAGCAATATCACAAGAAGGATTCAAATATATTATCAAATAAAACATTATGATCAAGACAATCTTGATCATATCATTCTTGCATGGAAATCCTTGGTTTGGGAATTTTTGAATTTTTCTTTAAAAATAAAATATTTTCAATCCATCAATAAAAACAAACAATTACAAATAATGATGAGGTGGCTCTCATACCACTGTTAGAAATCACGCAGTGGAAACAAAAATTACTTTACGAAAAACAATCGTATTAGACTCATCTTATTTGCAACCATTTTTTATATCTAAAGGTTCAGATATATATATATCTTTTGTCGCGTAGATCTACTATCTTCATCAACTCTCAAATTGTTGAGCCTCTAGATCATCCACACGAGTCTAGCAGACAACGACTTTGCGTCTCTACAAAAAAACACAGGAAAACAATGTTTGTTTCGGTCTTCTGTATTCAGACGTTAAGTTACGGGTAAGATAGTTATAACAGGTTTATAAAGAAACCTTCAAGGCCTAGTCCTAATGTGCTAAGCCCATTAGTTAGGCCTTTTCTTATCTCTTTTAAGAAAAGGCCTACAACTAGTTTAAGGATTAATTAAGTAATTCATCCAGTCCCATAGCCTCGTCACTTAGTTTTGGGCTTCGGAGTATACTAGTACCCTTTTACAAAAAAGGTAAAAAGCCCAATATCATTATAAGCTTTAACTCTATTGTGTGTGACTTTCTAGATCCATTATTTACTGGCAATAGAAATTAATATTAACTCTTTAATATTAATTAGATAATTCTAACTTGAATATTCTCCCAAAATATATTCAAGCTTCCATAAATCATGAGTGACGTCTAGTTACGTATCATGACTACCCAATAAATAGTGAAAGATTAATTTCTCTTTATAGAACCACATTAAAATTACCATGCATTTAATCTCTAAATTTATATTCTTATTAAGTAATCTCCATTACTTAATCCTATGTATAATTCTATTTAATCACTTGACTATTTGAGAAACATTTTTCCTCTATAATTGTCTTCGCCAAGAACTTTCTAATCAAGATAAATTGAATACATATTAAATATTGTACTTCACTTATTTAATTATGAAGTAATGGATCCCGTCACTTACTAATACGTAACTTCATAATTAAATATTGGGAATTACATATTACCTTGACACTTAATCGAATATATGAATATAATAATAGTAAATTCCAAATACTCAAATATAAGTCTCACGTATAGTATTACTGGTTTAGAGAATATATGCACAATTACAATCAATTAATGAATGAGTTTATACGATTAATTAATATGTCACATGTTCAAGTCATTTGTCTCCTCTAATTCTTCTTATGTTTATTCGTAAATAAAATGTGATTCTCTATTTTCTAATCCATTAGTATTTGCATACTAATCATAGAGAATACATAAGCTAATCTTAACTAATTATTCTTGTCCAAAATAATTCAACGATCAGGAACACCTATTTAAATTATTGATACAAAGAGATAATATCACATTAATTCTTACTCATAAAAATAATATCTCCTAAAAAATAATTCAGGACATAGGATGACAATAAATAAATAAAACACTTTATTTATTAATAAGATAATTACATGCTTTAGGGCACACTAATATAACAGGCAGAACAATCCCTCTCCTCAAGTTAGTTTCATGAAGAATTATGTAGCCTTTTTTATTGTCATTAGGGCACTCATCCTCTAAGGCATACTCTTGATCACCCTTATTTAAACATCTCTTCTTAACATGTTCCCTTATTTTTTAGACATGAGAGTTGGGCTTCAGTGAGAAGATCTTTAGCTCATAAGGATCGTATTCATTTTTCCTAACCCAAGGAGCAGTTACGGTTAGAGGAGGAATATAATAGACTTCGTTCTCAAAGTTACGAGTGGGGATAATCCTAGGAACTCTAGAAGAAATTTCAGATGGAGTCTTTGAAGAAGTAGAAGAGTATGTGTCCAGGTTTGCTTAGAACCAGTAGAAGGGGAAGGACTGGCGGACCTATGAGAAGACATGATTCCTTCTAGAAAGGAAAAAGAAGCGGATATAAAAGCAAATAGGAAGAAAGAGAGGAGACTCATGGATTAAAAGTTGGGAACTTGGATAAGAGGAAGAAAGAATTGATTTTCACCGAGCACCGAGTAGAACAGAGCTTGAAAGTTCACAGCTTGAAGAACTTGATTGCAAGGAAATAATTTGTTTGCAAGAGGAAGAGTTTTGGTAAATCCCAAATTCCTCTAAGTGTTTCAATTAATAAAGAATAGGAAACCTTTTGGCTGCTGAAAAGGAACGTACCTTGGGAAGAGGTGTGACTGCCAAAACCGAAAAGACATAAAACTAGTCATTGCAAAAATGGAGCAACTCTTTGGAGCTCGAGAGCTCAATAATCCAGAATTTAGGCACCACGACCTTGCAGCTTGCTTGACCTAAAGGGGATAATGATAGGTGAAACGAGTATGACTCATGTAACTTGACCCGGATAACCTTAAAATACTGACCCGAATATCAAAGATCTGACCTAACATCAAAGGAGAGTCAGCGACTTCCTAACTCGATGACCTCCTAACTCACCAAACTACTATGAGCTTAGGAAAGGTCTCACTGGACTGCGACCTTTGACCCAATGAGTTCCGATCCATCTCATACGCCTTCCACACCACAATTGAATATCTACAGATCTCAATATGCGCCATAAATCTTAAGATCACTCATCGTGACCTTTGAGAAGACTAATCGTGACCTTCGAGGTTCGACAGAAGATCACAATGATGACTCAGAGGTCAATGACGGGCTTGTTGCTTTCTCCCTTGAGACGTGCATGGCAAGACACCTAATATAATGGAAATTCCTTGATTTTAGGAGCAATTGGCAGGATACTATTTCACAAATATCCTAAATGCCTACTTTTACGTAATTGAGATTAACTTCAACGAGGTAACTTCACTTAATTGGTAACTGATTATTCGATATACATAATCGAATCACACGATGAATAACACAAGTTGATTCATTCAATTTTACTCTCAGTGTAAATTGACTTAGGCATAAGAGTTTTCCATAAGGTAACAACCCACTCTGGTGATCTAATTTTCGTGGTTGTGATTACAGTCTCCATCATGGTTCTAGGGAGACCTGGAGATCGATTTCGAGCTCCATCAATAGCATTAACCATATAAAGTATATATTTAAAGTAGAGATCCACAATATGTAATGGTCCCTCAATTCGAAGTTGAATATCTCTATTTTTATATTGAGGTGTCTGAAAATGAATGTCTCTATCCCTAAATTAGTTAAAATTTTCTTAAGAAGTTAATATTGTTAAGTTTAAAATGAACTAAGTCAAATAATTTTCTAAAAATTTGTGCAAGTCAAAATGGGGAATCCAATTTCGGACTTCAATTCACTAAGGGTAGTAGAGTATGCAAAAAGATTGAGTGCATTATGCAAGCTTCACCACCAAACCATTCACCTACACCTTTGGATGCATATGTAATACTTCCTCCATTTTCAAATTATTGTCGTTCATGGTTTTTTTCACCCAAATTAAGGTGATTTGGACAATATTATCGCTTTTGGACGATTTACTTTTTATTATTGATGTTGATTTGTAGTCTCTTTTCTCTTCTCTTCTCTCTCTCTCTCTCTCTCTCTCTCTCTCTCTCTCTCTCCTCAATAAAGATTGGCGAATTTTAAAATGGCGAGGTGTGAATGTAATAAAGTGTTTTTGGGGAACGTTAAAAAAAGTTTGACAATAAAGGGTTAATTGGAAATTTACTTGCACTTTTTGCTTTAAGATGTGTAAGTGAAAAACATTTTGAAATAAATACTTCCTCCTTAAGTGACAAACATTTTAAAACAGAGGGAGCATTATTTATAAGTTAAAATGTATTATTTTCGATAATTTTAATTATTTATTAATATGTATATTAATATTTTGTTTTTAAATTTTTATTTTCTAAAATAAAAATTCGAATAAGTTAAAATATATTTTACATGTAAATAAGATTAATAACCAATAATCCTTTCATTAAATAGTCGAAAACATAGCATTTCATTTAGTAAAAATTTTAAAAATTATGATCGGTAATTATAAAATTTTAAATATTATCATTTAGTATTTTTCAATTAAAATACATTAGAGTATAGAAAACAAATTATGCATAAGCGAACAAGAATATAATGATGATCAATTTTTTAATCTTTTCAGTCATACAATATATGGTGAGTAAATCAATGTATGGAGTTTTAAATTGTCGCAGGAAAAAAAAGCCATAACTAACATAAAAATATTTAAAAATAAATAAGATTTTCAATTTTTAAAACTAAATTATTGAATGTTTAAAATAATAATAAAAAAATTCTATGTGGTCTCCTTTTTCTCATCCACAAGTTTAAAGAGTTATAAATAGACTTTTGAGATTCCAATTTTGTAATAATGATGTCGTGATGATATTATTAATAACAATAAAAATAATTGATGGAGCTCGCAGATGATCTCCATGTCAGCCCTATCCGTGATGGTGCTTGTAACCGCAACCTAAAACAGAAAATATCAGATCATCAGAGTGGGCTATCGTCCTGGGAATAGTTTCGATGTCTAGGTATTTCGAGAGAGTAATCTTTCAGTAAATTGACTCAATCTATTCGTGACTAGTGTGTGATTCATTCATATATATCGAATAATAGGTTACCTTGTTTGATTGTCACTCTTCTATTACGTGACAATAATCATATAGGACAATTGTAAGATCATATCATATTTCACCAATGGTTCCTAGAATTGTGGAGTTTCCTTAAGTTGGGATAGCTTACCATGCACGCCTCTAGTCGAGGACTGCTCGTTAACGACAAACTTCGCGGCCTGCTTGTGAATGCCGAAGGTCTCGACTATCCCATTTAGAAGGTCGTGATGAGTAATTTTCAGGTTCGTAGAGTTTGTTAAGAGTTGCAGACCTTTAGTTGTGACCTGGAATATATGTGAGATGGATAGGAGCTTACCGGGTCAAAGGTTGCAGTCTGGCGAGACCTCTCCTAAACTCATTTTAAGGTTGGTGATCTGGGAGGTTGGTGGGTAGAGGTCACTGCCCACCTTTCCTCTTGACTTGTGATTAAGAGTTTTAGGTATTTGGGTCGGGGCTTGGGTTAATTTGGGTCGGTTCATTTGGGTCGTACCCGTTTCTCTCATCATTACTCCCCTTTAGGCCCAGCGAGCTTGATGATCGTGGCTCCTAAATTACCATCTTTAAGTGGCGATCTCTAAAGGGTTGCTCCGTTTTTGAAAAGGCTATTTTTGGAGGTGACGTGCCTTCTCAGTTTTTGGCAATTGCCTCGATTCCATCTTACTAGACCTTTTCCAGGAACCTAAAGGACTCTTTCTCACATATAAATTTGGAAGCTTCTGAAGATTTTTATAATTTGCCAAAACTGTTCTCTTGCAAACAGAATCTCCCTCCTGAAATATCATTAGCTCGAATCGCTACCTTTTCGAACTCCCTCTTCTTTTCCGTTCAGCGAATCCTTCAGAAGTTAGAACTTTTCCTCTCTCAATATTTCAGGAAACAATGAGTGAGTTTTCTTTTCTCTTTACTATTTTTGGAAAAAATCTCATCTTCTTGGAAAAAATGTCTTCTGAGTCTTTTGCCAATGATCTTCCTCGACCCGGTCATCCTCTTGTAGCACCCCTTCTCTTCGTACAGGAGAGATTTCTAGGTCTCTACCTGTTGTAAATCTTGAGAACGAGTGTATTATTTGCCTCCCATTCCTGCTATGGCTCCTTGCATCACAAGTAAAGTCTGCCACCTCTTTGAACTAGAGGTTTTCTCCCCTTCTTGCTCTTTAGGTCCCTTTGAAATTTTTCAAATTAGTGGGGAGTGGGGCCTAAACAGGGATGACTTGGCCGCCACTTGGGAGTTAGAGCACCCCAATAGCCGTCGTGTTGGACACATAGTAATTCACTTGACTAACCCTAGAGGAGGCATTCTTTTGCCTTACTTGCATCCTCTATTTTTTGACACAGTCCACTTTTGGAATTTTCCAGTAGCACAGCTCGTTCCCTTTGTTGTGCGAACTTTCATTGGGTTCATAGTGACCTGCCATCTTTACAGAGTTCCAGTTTCTCTAGACCTCTTTAGGAGCTTTTTTAAGGTCAGTGTCTCCAGGGCCCCGAACAAGATCAATGTGGGGTACCTTCAATTCAATTACAGGTATAAACTAGTAGGCCCCTTCCAATCCTCCAGTGGTAGTTGAAGGATTATTTTCTCTTTGCGACCAATCTAGTCCAATCCGAGCCCTATCGAATCTGAATAATACCATCTACAACGATCTCCCTACTCTATCTGGCGAGCAAGAGAGGGATTGAATTTTCCTTTGTCAACTTGGTCCAATTTGACCTCGAGAAAGTTGGATTGACCCAGCCTGTCCGGTTAGTAGCTTTCCTCCTTTCTATTAGATTGGGAAGTCCAGCAGATTGTGACCTCTCCACACTTAGGAAAACTATGGGAATTCTTTCCATTGGCAGGAAATTTCTTTATTTTTTATCTTTTAATGAATTTCCCTTAACTTTAACTTTTTTTCATGCTAATATCTCTTCCTTTCCTTGTTTTGGTAGCAATGACTACCGCATTCTATTGAAGTCCTCCACCAATTCTCAACAGGGTCAGTAGGAAGGATCGCTATCCTTCCGAGCTCCCACTAGCAGCCCTGGCGAGGCTGCTGGTGCTTTATCTACTGTTCCCGTTATCACTCGGACCTCTGGGAGGTCTTTCTTCAAGATCCCCATCCCTAGACTAGGAGCAAGAAAATACCAATAGTGGGTCGAAATCAGACTGCCCTGAAGAGGAATGCAGAGGCTGCTGCCTTGCAAGCTCCTGAGAGGCTAGCGAAGATAGTGATTTCTTCTTCCCCTTCCTATAAAGTCTACATAGCAGGAGAAGGGGCTTAGCTTGACCTCTTCGAGGAATTGGAAGGCAGCTGCGACCTCAAAACAGGTATTGGAGTTCAATCACTACGCAATCGAGGAGGTCGCAGAAACTCTAAAGACGCTGGGGAATCTTTCCTTGGCCAACCACACTGGTGAGGGACTGCTAGGTGGGTCCCTGACCTCGTCATGGAGTTTTTGGACTTGTGTTATAGTGGCTACTGAGTGTGCTCCTCCCATTGATCGGGATGTCTATCGGCAGCTCACTGATGATGAGCTTGACCGATATACTACATCTCTTCACACTGTAGTAAGTTTCTGAATGTCTGCATTTTTGTAGTTTTTCTGTATCAACTCTCCTTGAGTGCTGACCTTTCTTCTTCTTTTTTAGAACCATGTCTTCTTAGGTGAGTGACTAAGGAGACAAGTGGAGAGAGTGAATAAAGATCAGGAGCTTTCTGCCCTGATCATTGAGCTCCAAGATGAGAAAGCTAGTCTGAAAAAGAGAATGGGGGGCTCGCAGCTTCCACCGAGCAAGCCAATGCCTCCTACACAGTCGTGAGCAATCTTCTGGGGGAATGCAAGAAAAATGTAACTAAGGCCTGAATTGAGAATTTGATGATGGCCTTGGTCTTTGAAGAAACTGTCTGGAAGAGCAACCAGCTACTCGAGCTGTGTAAAGAGCAAAAGGACCACATTCATGAGCTCAAGGCTCAATCAAGGGATTTCAATGCTATATTCAAGGAGGAGGACAACCACTCTCTATCCAAGCTTGAAGGCATCCTGGCCTATGTGGAGTCTCTTCTTCAACCTTAGTTATTTGGGCAGTATGTCGATGTAATCGACAAGTTGCTCGAGCTCAATGGGGACTTGAAGATCGATCCGGCTATCCATAAGGGGTTGTATCATCTATATGCAACAATCCCTCCTCCCTGGGAGCATGATGAACAAAATTCGAATTCTTAGGAGGTTTGATGAGCCGGTGATAAACTTCTGGAAGAGGGAAGAAAACAAGGCATTTCTCCCACAACAACTCCTAAACCTTAAGGTATCAAGCCACTGACCCCTGTAATTATGTTGTTACTAAAGAAATCCTTAACAAATTCAAAGAGTGGTATTAAACTGTAGGTGTTCATACACTCAAAGCTGCCAAGGAGAGCCAAGAGGTCCCTAGGGTGACAACTTCTGAACTTCCTTCACGCTAGTGAGGTGGTTGTTCCCAAGGTCGCGACAAACTTGTCTGCAGCTCGCAAGAAGAAAAATGACTAAACTGTAATAGTCCAGTTCTTTTTAGGGCTCCTATACAGCCTTTCCTCTTCTTTTTGCAATGTACACGATAATTAGCTTGGCTGTTACAAATACATTACTCATTTTCTGAGCTTATATTCCTTCTCTTTCAGTTTCTACACTGGATGTGTTAAAAGGCCTGTTTGTAACCTCTTTCTTTATATTAGCCAATTTTCTCCAAGTGTCTTGTTCTTGCTTCAACACTTAAAACTTGCATAACAATCTTGATTGGCTTTGAAACTTAGGCAAATAAGAAGAATTAAGATCTTAATAAGCTTTGCAAACTTGACTTTTAGTTATGTCTCTGAAATTTGATATGCAATTTGCACAGACAAAAACTGAAGAGGTTGCTGAGGTTTCCTTGCTACTCAGCGAGCTCCTTTCAAACAACATCCAGAGCTGCATAATGAGCTTGCGAGGTTTGGAAAGCCTTAGGCATAGAATTTCTTTAGAAGGCAAAAGTTCCAAGGTCTTAGGAGTTGCCTTCCCTTGAGATTTGCGAACTTATAGCTTCCTTCATTATGAACATTTTGGATTATGTAAGGTCCTTCCCAACTTTCTTGTAACTTTGTTAATTGTCCTTGCTTTCCAACATCTGACCTCTTAAGGACCATTTCTCCAACTGTGAAATGCTTTTCTTTCACCTTCTTGTTGAAAAAATTTGTGACTTGCCTTTTATATCTTCTATTAGCTTCCATAGCTTTATTTCTGACTTCTTTAAGGAGGTCGAGGTCTACACTTCTCCCCCCATCGTTTAAGACTGAATCATATTCTATCAATCTCAAGGACTTTATTCCAACCTCCATTGGCATTACGGCTTTTGCACCAAAATAAAGACTGAATAGTGTTTTTCCAGTAGCTTTCCTCGGTGTGGTTCTATATGCCCATATGATGCTTGGAATTTATTTTGGCTAGGAAGGTTTATGAAGTTCCTCCTTGAGCTAGGTAAGCCTTTTCTTCAGACCTTAGGGAATTGTTCTGTTTGTGACCTTAGCTAGTCCGTTTACTTGAGGACGGGCTACGAAGGTCAACTTTCGTTCTATGTTCAAGTTTTCACAGAATATCTTGAATGGGTCGCCTATAGACTGCCTTCCATTGTCTAAAATGATAGCTAAGCCCTAAACCTGCATACAATATTTCTCCATAAGAAGGATTGTACCTTTGGCAAGGAAATTATTGCCATTGGTTCTGCTTCAATCCATCTAGTGAAGTATTCTATGGCCACAATTAGGAATTAGAGACCCCCCACTCCTTTTGGGAAAGGCCCTAATGTGTTGATATGCCAGATGTCGAATGAGACTGACTTGCTGATTGATAGGTACCTTGTTGGAGGTACATGAGACCTATTTCCATGCAGTTGGCAGCTCGTGCATTTTTGTATCTGGCAACAACCACAGATCACAGAGATCAAGGGGGAGTTGGGTGTTCATTCCAACCGACCTCTTAGAACGCATGGTAGCTGCCTAGAAGGAATCTCGGGCATAAGAGAATACATGTTAATAGGTCAAACTCTTGTACCATCTCAGAGTGAGACACCACTATGTCGAGATCAAGGGGGCTGCACACAGCCTGATCAGTCCTTACCTTTAGAAGTAAGGAACGACCTCTAGCCCAATGAGCAAGGTCAAGCATTTGAAGTTTCCCAGGGCGGAAGAGTAATAGCTGTGGTTGACCTGAGAGAAACCTTGAGCAAGGGAAGGGGTTATGACCTAAGACATAGACTCAATCGAGTTGCCATATCACGAGCTTAGAGACAAGAGACCAATCCTAACGAGTAGGGGAGCTCACTAAGAACTTTTCTTAGAGGAAGGATACCCCTTCAACGAAGAATGATAGAAAGGACATGTAGCGACGCTTGAGGGGTAGCCATGAATCCACTACGGAGAGTGACTCTCCTAGCCAATCATGAGAAAAACGGATATCAAGAGATGCAGAGCAGCGTGGACTTATCGGATCATTCGCCATTTGTTCATAGCATCAAGACTGTATAGAAGGCACAGGATTCAAAGCCTCACAAGTGGAGGTGAAGCATAACGGCACAAGGGAACCGTTACAACACATAGATGAATACGTTTCATACATGGAAATGTTTGAGTACCCTGATCACGTTAAGTGCTGAGCTTTCTCGTCCATGCTGTCTAAGAAAGCATAATCCTGGTTCAAAGGAATTCCAGAGCTAAGTATCTCGAGTAGGACTCAGCTGAATGAGCTATTTTTGAAGAACTATCAGAGTGGCAAAAGGTGCGAAAAAGACATCAACAATCTATTTAATATCAAATAGAAGTTCGGTGAGAGCACCAAGAGCTACTACAGTTGATTTAGCAACGAGGTGGTGGAAAATGAGCAAAAGAACGATGCTATCTACATCACTGCCTTCAAGCAAGGACTGCATGGGGGATATGTAGCTCTTAGGCTGGCGGAAGAGCCAATGAAGACCATCAAGGAGCTACAAACACTTCTTGAGAAGTTAATAAAGGTTGAAGAATTGACAGTCCAAAAGAAGTCTTCTGGTTTTGCCTCAGCCACAGAAAGAAAGAATAAGAGGCATCCAAAAAGCCCACAATCATGAAAAAGAGACAGGAAGGATCCTCATTCAAAAGAGGGATCCTCGGATACGAAAAGGAAGACCATCCTAGAGCTAGTGACAATTCACGTGATGACCTCACGGGCAAAGATATTGGTAGTCATGGAAAAGAAGGGTAGTCTAAAGTTGCCACAATCTCTCAAAACTTTTTTGGCCAAGAGAGACATGGCGAAATTCTGCCACTACCACAAGGACCATGGTTATCTCACAGAGGACTGCTTCGACCTCAAGTGAGAAATTGAGAGGCTGGTAAAGGAGGGCCACTTGCAAGAATTCCTAGCTAAAAATACAGGCCTAAATCCACCTCCTCCTGCTGCACACAATCAATGACCTCTGGTTGGAGACATAAATGCCATTGAAAGGAGGTCAAAGCGAGCTCGAGTAGAAGATTTAAAGCCCCTAACGATGTCATTCTAGATTGGAGACTTCTTGGTATGGAAGATACTGGTTGACATCGAAAGTGCAATGAATGTTTTGTACAAAAAGGCATTCGATCAAATGGGGATTGACAAAAGCTTGCTAATAAAGTTAGAGGTTGCCCTGACCAACTTTAATGTTAGCAAGACCTACTACTACACCAAGATACCATTCAGTCTAAAGAATGCAGGAGTGGAATTCCAGCTAGCTATGCATAAGGTCTTCAAGAGCCAACTTGGCAAGAACATTGAGGTCTATGTGGGTGACATTGTGATTAAGTCCACGACCTCCGAAGACTTCATCGAAGATATTAGGGAGACTTTATAGACTTTAAAAGCTGCTAGTATGAAGCTTAACCTTGAAAAATGTACCTTCGGGGTTTAGACGGGTAAATTCCTAGGTTTGATGATATCAGAACGAGGCATTGATGCCAATCCAGACAAAACAAAAGTGATGTGATTCACTTGAATTATGGCTGGAATTTCAACATCCATCTATCCAAACCCAAGGTCACTCATAATCTGAA
>JAOXNR010053883.1:0-13430 GCA_028571225.1 Parsonsia alboflavescens | reverse complement strand
ATTATTTCCAAGTAATACATCTGTTCCAGTATTATAGAAATAAAATGGAGGACATTTTATTAAAAATGATCCTAATAATATTATTGGTCTTTCTATTCCTTTATCTAGATTTATAACATTATTTCAAATATCTCTCTGTCTTTAATGGGTTTAAATCTTGTTGATATTCCTTAGGAAAGCAATCAGATCTACATAAACACGATCTTGCTCCGCAATCTATATAAGCAGCAAAATATTCTGCTTTATAATCCTTATATGTTATCCCTATTGGTATATAAATACCATAATGACTTGTCATCATTTTTTCTATATATGTAATTTTTAATCCATAAGATGTAATCTGATAAGGTTTCACTTTATCTACAAAGGTTATTATTAGCATGATTTCTAAAGAGTCATCCTTCATTTTCTATTAATAATCTTTAGGGAATAGTTTCATTACCAAACTTTAGTATAGTTTCTATTGTCTTATTTATCTCATGTATCTCTCCATTAAAGTTAGTGTATTGATGTGTATCTTCTTTTGTGCCGACGGACTGGATTTTATTTGTCTGCTTTCGAGCATCCTCATTTTCATTTAAGTATCTGTCTGCTGAAGGCGGTTGTAGATATGGCAGGTGCCACCATTATTGAAGAGTAACTCTTCTTTCCTCCATATGTAAGGAATCCATTTTTGAAGCAGCTTTCCATTCCTTGGAGAACAATCCTCATACCAATGGTCCTTTGGTAATGAATATCATCATCATCATGTAGATAACGATGCCCACCTGATTTAATCAAAAATTTATATATTAATTAATTTAAGAATTGTCTTTAGACGTGATCAAAAGATGTAAGTATGTAACCTTTTATAATTATTATACTAAAACAAAATTATTTATGTAATGAACCTAATCTTTCATAAATGATTAAATAAATAAAAGTTGTTTGGATTCAAAGTCAGGTTGTATGGATAACCTTTCAATAAAGATGTGTCAATTGAAAATTGTTATCTTTTGTAACTTATAATTAATTAACCATCATCAAGAAGAGTTTTGTATTTTATCTACAAGGTGACATATAATTTTATAAATAGAGGTGTCCAACCATCTAACAATCACAAAAATTAAAAACCAAAACAAATATCTTTCAACTTTCTTCGTGATCTTTCTAGAAAAAAAAAAGTCGTTGTAATATTCCTTCTTTTAGAAAAATATTTCTCTTAACTTTGATTTGATTTATTCACATTTGTCGAAATTTTTGAATATTTTATTATTATGTATTAACACTCTAAGCTAGTTTTCATGATATTTCAGAACTTAAAAGGAAATGTGCTATGCAAATATTTCACCTGCTAGTGGTCCATGGTCTCACCTTAGTGTAAGTTGTACAAACTACATGGTCCAGCATATCTTGGGTTCTTGTTACTTCTGGGAAAATGAGATGTCAAACATATATAGGAATACTAAAATAGGAAAAAATGATTGAAGTTGTTTGAGAAGTTCTTCAAATCAAACTGACATTTACATTAATTCGAGGATCAGAATTAAAGTTTTAATGGAGTTGGTCACTTTTAACCACATAGGAAAACGGTAGGAAGAGACTTTCTTCCTTTCAGGTTTAAAGGTCACCTGGAGATAGAGCTCTTCTCTTTGAGCCAAATACAGGAGGGCTTGATTTATATATTATTGAAGATCCCTTCAAGGCTTACAAATTACCAAGGTCCCTCCAGCATCTAGGTTATTGAACTTAACAACTTGATTGATGTGATCTGTAAATTGCAAGCTTGTGAAATTTAACTTTCTTAGGTGATAACAGCATGGAACTGGAAAACATAACAAGCTTGAGAAATTAAATAAAATCAGAATATTCAATAAGCATATTCTACTACCTACAATCATTTTGAAGCTTCTTTCTGAAAATGGTAGTCAGGAGTTTGGTGATTTCAAACTTACCATATTGGGGATGCTTGGGATGTATGATTTTGAAAGAAGAATTTCGGTTAGTCTCTTTCATTTCATTTGTTCTGTATATATTGTCGTCTATGCTTTGTGGAACTATGGTCAAGTTTTCTAAGTTTAAACATGGTGAGGAGTTTCAGGTTGTGCATTACTGTTGTTCCTTTAACTGTAAGTGACCATGCAATTATCGCTGGCTGCAAATATAAAAACTACAGTGGAGGTAAACTTGGCTACATTCGAGTTATGAAAAGAAGAGAGTGATGATAAAAATTCTGTGAAGATAATACTGGCCATAGTTATATTCATCATCTTCCCGGGAAAAGATTCATTGGATTCCTGAATAGCAACTGTGTTCTTTTGAAAGATAAATGTGTTTTTGCTAGGGATAGCATGCTTGTGGTAAGCCGCAATTTTTTCTTGGGCAAGAATATCATTTTGCTGAGGAACGAGTGTATAACAATGAAAAGATTACTGGAAGTTTTCTTCTTCGATACGGTATATACCTGAACGCTTTACACTATTATCCATTAAGTTCATCATATCCCTCGGGGCTTAATGCATTATTATCCATTATGTTCACTTTAGTTCTGTATTATTTTGATAAGTCACTCAGATCTATAACCTTTCTTGCAGTATAAATTTTTCCCAATGCAGCACATCATTGTCAATCTTGCAGTGCTAAACTTGCGAGTTAGACAACATTGACATGCTAGTTGTTGAGGACTTAGGAAGTCATAACTCTCGGAAACTTCGCGGCTTTAGTTTTCTGGTTTTACTTCCCATTGATATTTCAGTACTGTCCAGAACTCTTCAGGAAGTCTTCCATAAATTTCTGTGATTATCAAGGATGTCCTGCTCTTTATTCTTGAACATTTGGTAGTTGATTTTAAGCTCAAGTTTAATTAGCACTTCTTCTTTTGACTGCTCCCCATTGTTGTGTCAGGACACTGCAAAATCCGTTCCTATTATAGCATGAGTTTATTGAAAGCCTCCTATGTTGTGTCTGTAATTGTGCAGTTATGAAAAGTAATCAAAGTTCCAGTATTCAAGTTTTTGTCTGTGGTCATGCAATGTATGTCAACTGTGAACTCGAGGAAAGTGAATCTTCTGTTGGGGGTGCATCTTCTGGTAGTCCTATATGTGTGCCTAGAAAGAAATGTCAGTGGTCAAGAAGCAAATCTGTGCCAGTAGAGAATCAATTGGTTAGTAAGGTTTTATCAAAACCAGAAAAGGCATCTGGGATGGTAACTCTGTGTTCTCCAGCAGATGGTGATGTTTTTGAGAATGTTTATGGTTCCAATTCAATTCCAAGGGTATGCTGCTCCTTTGTCGTCGTCTTTTTTTTTTTTCCTCTCTTGATGCCTCCGGTGCACTGAACTAATGGACTTTCGGTTGAGTCAGTTTGAGCTGTTGAGCAGTCTTCAGAAAAACCAGAGATCAGTTCAAATTGAAAACTTCCATCAGCTGAGGCTTGCTCCTCCAGCCGTTTACCATGAAAAGGTGAAGAAAGGGACTGATATCGTTAATTATTTGTGTTGGCTATTATTTCTGCAACTTAGAGCTAATCGGTTTTTGAAGATCCATTAGGATATTGATGAATTGGCTATGAGTTTTATAGATTGATAAAATCAGTGTTTGAGTTGGATTAGGAGATTATTGAGATATTTAGGATTTACTGAGTTATCCTTATTAAATTCTTATTCGTTTGATATGGTATCTCTTAAGATTTCTGAAGATAGATATTCCTTGATTGATTATCATAATTGAGGTTTCCATATTTATTAATGTATTGTGATTATCTTTTACAAAGGAATATCTCTTATATCCTTTTACATTGCTATCGTTTCCAAAACAAGATAATCTTTGAGTGATAAAGATTGATGATGATTGAACAACGTGCTGAGTAGTCCTTGCTGAAAATCCTTATAAATATTTGAGAATATTTATAGTAGATGTACTCGGGAGGAGCATCTGATGCAGAGTTGACCTAGGAATATATTCAGGAGGGCCCATGTAAGTCCAAGAGGCTGCAGGAGAAGTTTCAAGGCAATCGGAGATGATTCGGAGAAGTTCGGAAAAGTTTCTGGGGTCGAAACGTAAAAACTGAAAAGTTGTTGGAGTGTCAGAATGGGCTCAAATTTGACAGGCCTATCCGGGGGGGTCCAAGGAGTAATACTCATCGTCAAGCCATGAATAAGGCCTTTTTTTGGAGATCCGAGGTCATTAGGGTTGACTTTTGGGGTCTTTTGTAATTTTTCATATTTTCAGTTTAGGGTTTATTTATTGCCATTTTTGTTTGTTTTTTCGACTATTTGAGTTCTCTCATTCAATAAAATTCGATTTTCATAGTGTCTCAGAATATTGTCATTTTATTCTTGATTCGCCCTTTCTTGTAAAAGATTTTCGAGTGAAGTTGATTGCAGTTGAGGTTCTATCATCCCCTCCATTGTTTCCGTTTTGCGTCAGCATCTCTACCTCACAATTGCAAACTGTCACAGGCGTGTCACGGGAGTGTCACAACGGTTCTTGTGGAACAATTCTACAACTCAAGGGGAGTTTGGCTTCAGGAGAAGCTTTGTCATCTTCAGAGGGATTCTAGAAGATGTTGCAATATATGCAAGAGGGATTCTTGCTATGAGTTTGTGAGGTAAAACTTAGTATAGGCTAGTGATAGATTAGAGGGATTCTATTGTTTTATACTACACCTATTGTAATATTTTTACCTTAGTGGATTTTTCAGTTGGGCTTCGACTCGAGGACGTAGCCTAATTTTGGATATAATCCAATAGGCTAAATGACGCAAAACAAGTAGACAAGCAAGATCAAGATTGTTTAATAATTTTATTTAGAAACTTGTTTTATTTTTTTATTATTTTCTTCCTAATTTGTATTTCCTAGTCTGATTAGGAACACATAACTTAGCTATTAGTAGTTTACTTGGTTTCTATTTCCTAGTCTAATTAGAAATATAGAACTTCTAGTATTATAAATAAAGATGAATGCCTAAGAGCTAGTTAGGGGAATCTATTATCAATAATATTTCAAAGTTTATCTCTCTTTCCTTGTGATCGCAAGGTGTTGTTCTTTCTTTCTTCATCCTTTAACTACTTTAGATTGAAGTTTGTTTAGAGGAGAAGAACCCAATTTTCGTTGTCTAGACCTCTGGTAAGTTCAGAAGTTAGATTATCGAAAAGCCTTAAATTTTGGTAGACTATAGAAAGTTTGAGTTACTATTCATCGACACTGTTGACCGATTACTGTTCTGATACTGTTCACCGTCACTGTTCACCGCATTTACTATTCATCCGAACTAAAAGTTGCAATTTTCTTGAGTTCCTATTATTAGATTTCTTCCAGAATTTCTTATTCCTCAACCCACCACATCCATCTGCTTTAGTGAATCTCGTTAAATCTCTGTGTTCATTTACTTTCTACGAGAATTTACACATTCAGTATATTACGTATACTTAATAATAGAATTGCTATCAAAAGATTCTTTCAATTGGTATCAGAGCCACAGACTAATGAACTAGTGAAAGATCTTGGATGTAGAATCTCTTTGTGCGGCAATGAGTGGACTACAAGAAGGAGGATCGGCAAGTAGACCACCTCTACTAAATGGATCCAATTATTCATATTGGAAGACTCGCATTCATCAAAGTGCTCGATGAAAAGGCTTGGAAATCAGTCCGAAGAGAATGGACTCCTCCAAAAGATGAGAAGGATCTTTTGAAGGATGAAGATATCTAGATAGAGGAAGAGGAAAAGGAAGCTAACTTTAATTCTAAAACTCTTGACGCGAGTTTTAATGCTATTGATGTTAATCAGTTTCATTTGATTGCTCAATGTATGTCAGCAAATGAGGCCAGGACAACTTTACAAATAGCACATGAAGGAACATCAACTGTGCAATGCTCCAAATTGCAAATGATCACTTCTCATTTTGAGAAATTTCATATGGATGAAACTGAAACTATAGCTGATTTCCATGCAAAATTGAGTGATCTAGTTAATGAGCCATTCACTCTTGGGAAGCAAATGACTGAAGAAACATTGGTACTCAAAACTCTGAGATCTCTTCCAGAACGGTTCGCTCACAAAGTAACTGCAATTGAAGAAGCAAAGGATATCGATACAATCAAGTATGACAAGTTAATCGACTCGTTACAAACCTTCGAGATGAGCTTAAAGCCAAATCGAAAGGACAAAAGTATTCCTTTTCAAGTTGCTGATCCCATTGATCCAAAAATTGATTGTTCTAAAGATGTTCAGCAAGCAATGTCCCTGATCTAGCAAAATTTCAAAAAAAAGTACAGACGAATCAAAGGCAAACCAAACCCCGGTCAATTCAGGAACAATACTGAAAATAGAAAACCTTTTGGTAAGTCCTATTCTAAATTTATTGAATCTAATATCAAGACCAATAGAGGAATACAATGCAGGGAATGTGAAGGTTATGGTCATATTCAGACTGAATGTGCAACCTATCTCAAAAAACATAAGAAGTCTTTTATTACTACGTGGAGTGATGGGGAACAAACTAATGAGGATGAGGAAAGAGCTGAACAAATGAATAATTTCATTGCCATACATGCTGAAGTTGATTCATCTAAATGTGACAATTCAGATATGACAAATGTTGAACTAGATGAAGAAACAGAGATAAGATAATGCTTTCCAGAATTAACTGACATAGATAGTGACAGTGAACTCACTCCGGATGAAATGAAGTCTGTGAAGAATTGTTCAAACTGTGTATCAAGCTTAACAAACTAAACAGAGAACTAGAGCTTAAGGTAAAAATGCATATGTCTGAGAAAGAACAATTGGAAACTAAAATCAATATTTTGATTGCAGATTATGAAGCAAAGGAGCAAAAATTTCAGAAACTATCAAAGGAACATGACAATACAATGAAAACTATGAGGATGATGAATGGTGGCACAGATAAACTAGATCAAATATTGGCAGAACAAAGACAGTCATATGATTGTCGAGGTTTAGGCTATGATGACAGTCATAAAAATGTTCAATGACAATGTCTCAGAACAGAGAAATCTAAGGTGAAAAAGTCACAATCACAAGGTACTGACATACAAAGGTATTCCGCCAAAGGTAAGACAAAGTTGTTTGTACCTACTTGCCACTACTTTCTTCAAAGAGGACATATTGGACCCAACTGTTTTGAGATGTTAAGTACCCCTATTCCTCACACGTCACCAACAGGCTTGGAATCACAAGCTTAAACAAATTTGAGTTAAGAAAAGTAGGAACAACTGTTTGGCAGGCTTTATGTAATTAAAGTATCTGATTCTGATTTATGGTTTTTTAGTAGTCTTTGTTCTTGTCACATGGCTGGTAGAAAGGAATATCTGAAAGATTATCATGAATGTAATCTTGGCCAAGTCACTTTTGGTGGTGGTAAACGGGGACAAATCTTGGGAAAAGGAACTCCTATGGTAAAAGGAATGCCTCATCTCCATAATGTGTTTTTAGTAGATGGTCTTCAAGCTAATTTGATTAGTATTAGTTAGTCGTGTGATGACTAGTTGTTTGTTAAGTTCACCAAGAATACATGTCACATGTATGATGAAAATAAGAACTGCGTACTGTCTGGTACTAGATCCTTAAGCAACTGCTATACCACTGACACAACTATACGATGTAACAGTGCAAGTCATAATAATATTGAATTGTGGCATGAGAGATTGGGACATATAAACTTGAAATAACTAACTGAAATTTCTGTTACAGGTGCTATCAAAGGAATCTCTGTCAACTTTATTATTACTTCTCATCCATTTGAGCTATTACATATGGATCTCATGGGTCCTATGCAAGTTGAAAGTGTGGGAGGTAAAAAGTATGTGTTTGTATATGTAGATGATTTTTCAAGATTTACCTAGGTATATTTTCTTAGGGACAAATCAAATTCTTTTGAATCATTCAAAAGGTTTTCTAAGCAATTAACCATGGAAAAAGCTTATATTTTTGAAAAAATTGTTCGCATTAGAAGTGATCATGGAAAAGAATTTGAAAATACCTTCTTCACTAATTTCTGTGAAGATCATGGTATCTTGCATGAGTTCTCTGCACCGAAGATACCACAACAAATAGTGTTGCAGAAAGGAAAAATAGGACTCTACAAGAAATAGCTAGGGTAATGTTATGTGCTAAAGGAATACCATCAAAATTTTTAGCTGAAGTTATAAATACTGCTTATTATATCATTAATGGTGTCTATTTCCGAGTAGGAACAAACTTGACTTCCTATGAAATATGGAAAGGAAGAAAGCCAAACGTTCGCTACTTTCATATCTTTGAAAGTAAGTGTTTTATTTTGAATGATAGAGATAGCCAAGGTAAGTTTGATCTAAAGAGTAACGTTGGTATTTTTCTTGGGTATGCAACAAATAGTCAAGCTTATAGAGTACTTAATCAACGTACTGGAAAAATCATGAAATCTTCTAATGTTGTGTTTGATGAACTTACAATGACTTTTCTGAAGTTAGAAGACAAAGAAACAGGGAAATCTTATACTCAACTGACAGAACAGCAACAGCAATCAACAGATGAAAAACAAGGTTCCCCTAGTAACTCAGAAGAATGCAGTATCTCGAGTGAGACAGTTCAATCCACGGGGAATCAATTAGGTACAACAGATGATAAAACCCAGGCTAGAACAGAGACACAAATAGAAACTGGTAAGAAGGTTGCAAGACAAATCTCCTCCAGAATACAAAAAGCACATCTGTTGGAAGAGGTAATTGGAGATTTGAAGGAAGGAATATACACTAGAGGTAAGGCTAACATTAACTATAGAGAGATGATTAGTTCTGTTTGTTACATGTCTACTATAAAACCCAAAAATATAAATGAAGCCTTAAAAAATGACTGTTGGATTAATGCCATGCATGAGAACAATTCAACGGATTGGATGTTTGGTCGTTGATACCAAGACCTGAAAATATGAATATCATTGGTACAAAATGGATTTTTAAGAACAAAACAGACGAGTCTGGAAATGTTGTTAGAAACAAAGCTAGATTAGTAGCTCAAGGATATACACAAATAGAAGGTGTAGATTTTGATGAAACATTTGCACCCGTGGCTCGGTTGGAATCTATTAGGCTATTGTTATGTGTTGCTTGTCGTCATCACTTTATGTTGTATCAAATGGATGTCAAAAGTGCCTTTTTAAATGGTATCCTAAGTGAAGAGGTTTGTGTTGAACAACCTAAGTTCTTTATTGACCCTAAGTTTCCAGATCATGTGTTTCAATTAAAAAAGGCACTATATGGTTTAAAACAAGCCCCTCGAGCATGGTATGAAAACTTAACAAAATATTTGTTGCAACAGGGTTACGAACAACGGGGAATTGATAAAACCTTGTTTGTAAAACGATTCTCTAAAGAAATTTTAATTGCTCAAATCTATGTTGACGATATTGTTTTTTGTTCTACTTCTGTTCAACATGCAGATGCCTTTGTGAAACAAATGACACAAGAGTTTGAAATGAGTATGGTTGGTGAATTGACATATTTTATAGGATTGCAAGTTAAACAATTTGAAGATGGGATATTCATCTCACAAGCAAATATGCTAAGAAGTTGGTTAAAAAAATCGGTCTCGAAAAGGCCAAAACTGTCAGAACACCTATTTGTACTAATTTGAAACTGTCTAAAGACTACGCAGGAACAGTGGTGGAGTCATGTCTGTATCGATGTATGATTGGGAGCTTGTTGTATCTTACAACAAGTAGACCAGACCTATGTCTCAATGTTAGCATCTATGTTAGACATCAAACAAATCCCAAAGAATCTCACCTAATGGCTGTTAAAAGGATCATTCACTATGTCAATACTACATCACATTATGGCATTTGGCATACCACTGACTACACAAAGTTTTTTGCAGGTTTCAATGATGCAGACTGGACAAGAAACTTGAATGATCGTAAGAGTACTTCTGGAGGGTCTTTCTACCTTGGAAACAATCTGGTTTCATGATACAGTAGGAAGTAGAACTCAATTTCATTATCAACTGCAGAAGCTAAATACATTGCCGCTGGACATTGTTTTACGCAACTATTGTAGACGAAACAAATGCTAAAAGATTACGGTATTATACAAGATATGTTTACTGTGTTTTGTGACAATAAAAGTGCTACTGATATATCTAAAAATACTGTCAGCACACTCGCACTAAACACATTAACATAAGACATCACTTCATTAGAGAATTGGTAGAGACTAAGACTGTCATCATTGGGCATGTATCAACGGAAAAACAACTGGCTGACATTTTTACTAAACCTTTGGATGCTAAAACATTTGAATCGTTAAGCAAAGCTTTAGGAGTCTGTTTTCTTGATATTTGAATAACTCTAGTATGACAGTTGCTCTATAGCATAGTGATTCAGCAATATTATCTTGTTTTGATCTCTTCTTCTACATCATTGTTGAAGATTTATCATTCTTAAATTTTGCATATAGGCAGTATAACAAAATATCTTTCATGAAACTAGAATTTTGCTTCATTTACACAGACATGATTGATTTCTTCAATCTTAACTTGTTAAAAAATATATATATTTACGATATGTAGAGGAGGAACAGGGGAATGTCATTTGATTTCGGCAAAAATTGCTTATTTTCTGAGAAAAGCATTACCTTCACTACGGTATGCAGCTAGCTATACATGATCAAAATCATCCTTGGAAAAAACTACTTTAGTAGTTGTGTGAAACCTATCTTAGATTGAGGGGAAAGTGTTTTTTGTTGATTTCAATCATGTACACCTTCATTAAAATTCTGGTTTATTGATTAGTTATTTTTCTCTCTATATATTCTTACTTTAAGTTTGGTAACTTACGAAATGAAACGGGAAATTAATCTTATCAGGATAACCAGCTAAACTTACCATACTTAATTTGATTGTCTTACTCATAAATTTCATTATTTTAAAAAAAATTTTTTAAAGTTTTCCTGGGAGATATTTTGTTTGAATTCTATTGTTAGTTTAATGTTCTTGGCAGTTAAAATACCTTGACCAATGCTCAAGTCTTCAATCTCTGTCATCTATCACATTGAGACTTGGAAATTTTTTAATTTTCAACCTTCCCAATAAGTCCTATTATCTGCCCCAGATCTTTTTGCACTAATCCCGAAGTTTTTCTGCACATTACCATAATCGCGGTTGCCAAATGGGGTTTTTTCAATTTTTATTCTTGTGTTTATTAACCAACTTCTCTTCACCGATTTTTTGTGGTTTTCTGTCAATCTTCACAAGTCTTTGCAGAACCTGTTTGTGGTAATTTTCGATTCCACCATGGTACATGTAAAACAAGCTGCTAGGAAGAAGAAAGGTGGTGTCAATGTTACTTAATTCACATCCAATTTCATCCCGGCGTGACTCCAACCAACGGCTCCAATGATATCTCTGGTCTCCGTCATGATCCGTGCATTCAGGAAGTCCTGAAAACAATTGTTGCTAAACGAAGTCAACATTCCTCATGCAGACCCCGTGCTCAGTCACCAACTGCTGGACCTTCGGTAGCCGCACCAAAGGACTCATCTATCCCTCAGGACATTCCTTCGACTAGTACACTTTTGATCTAGGACAGCTCATATTTGATTTTATTTGTGGCTAATAGACATGGGACAAGACCTATGGGAGTCTACACTTTCCGGTTCTCATTACTAAAATTCTGCTCAAACAACATGATGTAAGGATTAGAGCAGATGGTGACCCTGTTTTTCCAACAAAACTGTTAAAAGTTTCTCACACATTGTTCAAAGGACAACGGGTTAATGACATTCTCTGTTTGGCATTCTTGTTGGCAATAAGGGGGAGACAATTGATGTTTTTTGTGGTTTTTGCTACTCTGGTTCTTTCTGTGTTCTTTGATCAGTGCTTCTAGGTTATTGCTACATTTGTTTCCTTCAGTTTTTTAGGATAGTATTTCTAGTTCTGTTTTACTGATTTACTACTGATATTGCAGATACCCTATTTTTGCTACTGGTACTCTGGTTTTTACTTTGTTATTGAATTGACTCTAGTTTTACAGATTAAATATGGTTATTGATTCAAAAACCTTAGTGTTTGTGTTTTTAGCCAAAATAATGCGAAAGGGGGAGTTTGTTAGCTATTTGTGTTGGCTATTATTTCTACAACTTAGAGCTAATCGATTTTTGAAGATCCATTAGGATATTGATGAATTGGCTATGAGTTTTACATATTGATCAAATCAGTGTTTGAGTTGAATTAGGAGGTTATTGAGATCTTTAGGATTTCTTGAGTTATCCTTATTAAATTCTTAATCGTTTGATATGGTATCTCTTAAGATTTCCGAAGATAGATATTCCTTGATTGATTATCCTAAATTGATGTTTCCATATTTATTAATGCATTGTGATTATCTTTTAGAAAAGAATATCACATATATCCTTTTACATTGCTATCGTTTCCAAAACAGGATAATCTTTGAGTGATAAAGATTGATGATGATTGAGCAACGTGCTGAGTAGTCCTTGCTGAAAATCCTTATAAATATTCGGGAGAATATTTATGGTAGATGTACTCAGGAGGAGCATCTCTACCTCACTATCGCAAACTGTCACAAGCGTGTCACGGGAGTGTCATAACGGTTCTTGTGGAACAGTTCTAGAACTCAAGGGGAGTTCGGCTTCGGGAGAAGCTTTGTCATCTTCAGAGGGATTCTAGAAGATGTTGCAGTATATGCAAGAGGGATTCTTGCTGTGAGTTTGTGAGGTAAAACCTATAATAGGCTAGTGATAGACTAGAGGGATTCTATTATCCTATACTACACCTATTATAATGTTTTTATCTTAGTGGATTTTTCAATTAGGCTTCGACTCAACGATGTAGCCTAATATTGGATATACTCCAATACTGTGAACCTCCTGAAATCTATGTGTTCATTTACTTTCTGCGAGAATTTATAGTATATTACGTATACTTAATAGTAGAATTGCTATCAAAAGATTCTTTCAAGTATCCTTACTAGAGAAAGCTGCGGTGGCTCTTTCAAAGCAGAAAATTCCAGGAGGAGCAGGCAGCTTGGAGATATTAAGATGAGGGTATCATCTGTTAGGTCGTCACCCCTGAGATCAAATATATTCGGTGTCTCCATTGTGATTCCTTTCTAGTTTTCTTATATCCATTCCATTCCATCATCTAAATCACGGGTAACAAATTTTTCAGGGAAAGATATGAAAAACAAGCGTTGATAGATTTCATCTCTGTAGATATGTTTCGAGGACTGACTGATATCCCATGATCCCGACATTTTTGGATACCCATTGGAAGTGTTGCTTTATTTGCTTTTCGTTTTTGGTTACGAGCAACTGTATTTCATGTACAGAAGAATTTGCACATAGAACATTATAATATAATACAGGTAAGAGGTAGTTACTGTTCGAAAGCCCATTTTTTGAAGGGCTTATTGGTTGAAGAGGAGTTGGTAAA
>JAOXNR010053881.1:0-13436 GCA_028571225.1 Parsonsia alboflavescens | reverse complement strand
ATATCTTAGAATGAAAAATTATGCACATCATTTAAGTTAAATGAGTTGACAAAAGCTTTATCTATCATTCCAAAAGTTATGGGTTCAATTCTTGTTGCTTATACATAACTTTTATTTAATTTTAAAATCAGGTCAGGTCGAGTCTTGTGGGGCAGGGCTGGTTTAGGTCAAATTATCCCACGTGGTCAATGTGAGGATGGGTCTAACAGGTCAGGTCGAGCTTTGTGGGAACAGGGCAAGTCAGGTCGTCGGCCTAGATTAGCAGACCCGTAACAGGTCACAAGTCAGGTCACTTCTCCCTCCACAGTCAGGTCAGGTCTGAGTTTAAAAAAACCTGCCTGACCTGTCCCATTGCCATACCTAAGCGAGACAAAAACGCCAATATGACTGTTTAACTAAAAAAAAAAAATCGAACCTTTTCACTTGGCACGACGGCTGAGGCGACCCTGTTCGACATGTGTCCCCCAGTTGTCAGGTAAGTCAAACTTTGACCGAAAGCAATCAGTCTCGTCACATCAAGCATGGTCAACCACTGCAGTTCTGGAAAACAATTCAAAACAAGAGCCCGTTGGCAATCGAGCACCTTATTCCCTGAAAGAATCCCACAACACCAGTTTCAAAATTAAAAGTGGAAACAAAATTCCAAGGCAAGACCTAGAACTCCAGTGGTGAGACCTAACACTCCTGTTTTTCGAAAGGGCATGAAGCCTTAGCGGCAAAATGTTCCTTTTTTCTTTTTCAAAGGGTATATGGCGTATACAATACTTTGGATCTAATTTTCATGCTTTTGATTAATCATTTAATAAGGTATAGAGGATGAAAATTAATTTACTTAATGAGAGTTTTAAATCCATATATCACATAAATATATACATATAATAACATGAAAGAAATCTAAATTCAAAGTAGCTTAGTTGTGCTTAATACATCTAATATTGTTCATCGATATTGTTTGTTGCATTGATACTATTCATCCTTTTATCCGACAACGAAGAACCAGGAATTATCCCACATGGTCCCTCGACTACATAAAAAATAAATGCCAAACATCAAAGATACATGACTTTTACTTCCCAAACATTATTCCCTAAATATTATTTTACTCTTAACTCGATAACGAAATAAATAATAAGTATATATTAGTCCTTTTATTTTTAATCATTCTTCATTCTTTTCCTATTGAAGTCAACCAATCATAAAAATAAAAAAAAAACTCCCTCTGTCCCACGAAGATTGTTCAGGTTTTCTTTTTCTTTTGTTTTAAATTACAGCATGTTCCCTTGCGTTTGGCTTTGAATAAAATTACAAGTTTGGAAGATGCGGTTTTCAATGCCTTTTTTTGATAGAAGGGAGGTAGGAAGATCATAGGAAGGTCGATTCCTCTCTCGAAGCAAACATTACCATCAAAAGAAAGTTTGCAAAATATACAAAAGAAAATGATACAATTGTCTAACTTGTCCGAACACAGCCGATAGAGGAGCCCCAACTCCAAAAGTAGAGATTACAATATCAAATGACTTGAACTCATGAATTTCCCATATCTAATCCAATATTCACCCAACAATCTCGAGTTCCTAGAGAAAAGTTGGAGGTGACAAGTGAAGCAAGAGAATTTGTTAATGTTAATGTAAGTGTCTTCGATAAGAGTATGGATTCTTTTGAAGGTGATGTCTGTGTTGAGATGATTCATGACTTGTAATTATTTTCATATTTTTTTTAATTACATAATATAAATAAAACACCTACATAAATTCATTTTCACTTGTATAATTTACATAGTGTACAAACCATTTGCAAATATAAATAAAAAAGACTAATGTGACTAAAACTACATCCTATTGCTAAATGAAAGAGTGATCCAAGCCATCTCGTCCCTATTGCGTCGGGTGCATCCAAAATGTCATCCAATAAGGGCATCTTCTTAAAATGCCTTCTCAGTATCTTCGCCATATAATATGCATGTATGCTGCACAGCTAATCGAATCAAGCTAACTAGGGAGGGATTTAATGCTACTAAAAAGGCATAGTTGAACCTAGCAGGTGGAGCTGCAGTAATTCCCAACATAGAATAATATTCGGCCTCTACTGGAAGGCGTGGCAGCATCCTACAAACCAACTCCATCAACTCTCTCCTATTCGCCCTCACAACTATATCTAGAGATGACTTCGAATCATATAACAACAGCTTCAACCCCTTTCGTGAGATCTGCAGCAATAACCAACGATTCTGGTGGCAATATGGCATCAGGACCTACAGATACATTGCAAATATTAATTTAATTAATATAAAATATAATTTACAAAAAAAACCCTTAAATAATAATTATATTTATTACCTCCTCGACCTCCCAGCATGCAACCTCATCATCTTGCCCCTCTCCCCTGACCCACCCAATAGAACCATCATCAAGCTTATACTTATCCAGGTTCCCGACAGTAGAAGTAGAATGAAAAAAGCCTTGGAGCATACTCTGCAGTTTGAATTAGTTAAAATCGATATTCTATTGTGAGCAACGAGGTAAATAATTTGATAAAAATAAATTTTATACCTATGTAGAGGTAAGGCTGGGCGATGGTGAATTAACGTGCCATAAGGTAGGCCTCCAATTGCCCTTTAGCTGTTAGTCAGAGCCCTCGGATGAATTGAATCAACTTGAGGGTCATCCAACTTATGCGTGCAATCACGAACCTTCTTAAGAAAGTTTCCGTCAAATGAGTGGATTCCCCCCATCAAGCGTCTACCACATAAAAAACAAAATTGAAAGAAAAACCATCAAATAAGTTTAACATACTAAAAAAAGGGGGAGTTTTCACATTTATCCAATTTGATGGGAAAGATTTCAATATTACCCAAATCTGTACAATATTTCATAATTTATCCAACTCTAAAACTAACTTTTAACTCTATACCCATTTTGACTTTTTCCTTAAAAAAAATAAAAATAAAAATTAACCTTTATTCACTTTTATCATGTAGTTACTATATTGCCCTCAACATTCAAAATAGCCAAACTACCGCTGTAAATGCTATAAAACCGAATTGAAGACTATATTGATGAAGTTTCCTTATTGAAAGTTGAACTTGAAGGAACTCATTCTCCCTGTTGAAAAAAAAAATGTTGACACTCGGGTTTGGAAGAGGAGTTCATTTTTTTCTTCACAAGATCAAGTTCGCATCGTTCAGAATACAGTCTGAGTTCAGGCTTCTTTTTTTTTTTTTGCAGTTATGGTGTTTAATGGTTGTGTTTTGATTCCTAAGTGCCGCTGGGTTTTTCTGCTCTGATATTTTGTGTTGTTTGTTTGGTGTAAGGAAGGAAAGAAAGAAGTTGTTTGTGTTGAGTGTTTGAAGTAATGGCCGACCTTCGTTAGGTATGGCCGACCTTTGGGACTTCTATTCGACCTTCGGGATGTCTATCCAACCTTCAGTAATGTAAGTCAACCTTCAAGCCAAATTTTTTTGGTTGGTTCAACAGACCTTCCAGTTGATCATTTCAACCTTTTAAGGATTATATCGACCTTAAGTTTTTTTCCAAAAAAAGGTTCAATAGACCATCCAAAAGGTCAATCAGACCTTCGAATGGATTATATCGACCTTCCATATGATCACCTCGACCTTCAAGCATTTTTTTTCGATCCTTTTTTTTCTTTCAAAAACCATGTGGATCCTTTTTTCTCTGCTTTCTTTTTTTAATCAAGATATTTCTCCCCTTTGCTTTCTATTATTGGTTGTACATTATCCTGAATATATTTTTCTATGGATTCTTGTAGATATGGGCTTAATCAGAATTATTCTTCACGATGGTTCTCTAAGTGGAAGGGCGGGTCCAGTAGTCGTACCAGATGACATCAATTATGAAGATTTTACGATAACTATGGCAGGTTGCATGAAGATTGATTTAAACCAATCTGATGTACAAATCTCATTTGCATCCAGATTATTCGTGGAGGTACTAAATTATTGGACATTGAAGATACATATAGGATCATGTTTTTGATGGGGGAAGCTGATCCTAAAATGGTGGTCGTTAACAAAATTGAACGATTACATCAGTGTGGTGGTGATCCTGCAATGGATGATTTTGTTAATGCTTATGAAAGGAATCCGGATGGAACATTCCCACCGATAAAGGATGAATCTAGGCCATCTACAAATATTCGTACCGATGTGGATGCTAATGATTATGGTGATGATCATTACGAAGAAGAATATATCTGCGGTGTCGATGATGATGTTCACGTGAACTTCGACGATGGGGTTAAACACGTGGTTCCCTTTCAGTGGTTTATACTGGACCCTTCTACTCAGTTCACGGACATGGATTGGGGTGATGAACTAGTAGTGCATTATTCTAAAGATGAAACCATTCCACTTGTGGGTGAGAGAGGATAGGATTTAATTTTTAACAATAAGGATGAATTGACTATAGCAGTCGATCAATATTCACTCAAGAATCAGTTTTCCTATCTCGTGGTACGTTCGGATATAATTACCAAATCATCGGGCAATCCGTATGCGAAAAATTATCATAGACTAAGCAATTCGTACAAGGTTCCACATGCTTTTGTTTTTGACATTTGAAGGAAAACTTGAAGACAAAGTGCAGAGATCCTCGTGTTCAAACGATTTTCAAAAGTGTTGCATATGCCTATGATAAGCACAAATGTGACCACCACTTTAGGGAGATTGAAAGTATACACCCTAGGGTTCATCGGTGGTTGGATGTTGAGGTAGGGCAAATGGGTTGGTCACGTGCTTACTATCCGAAAAATCGATACGACCAAATGACAAGCAATCTCATGCAATCCTTCAATGAAGCGATCAAGAATGCTTGGAAATTGCCGATTACATCCGCTCACGAGTTTTATAGGGGTATGTGTCAGAGTTGGTTCAATAAATGCAGAGAAGCAACCATTGCAATGCCTGCTATTATTACCAAATGTGTTTTGGAACGGATTGAGGAAGAAGCTATTTTGGTTGACCAACAAAGGCAGCATACTACATCCATTCGAGTTAGAGCAAAATATGCCGTCGGTAATCCCCCACGAGAAGCAAATGTTGTTGTGGATATGATTCGGAGGACTTGTGGATGTCAGAGATGCGATTCCATGTAATCATGCCATTGCTGATGCCAGGTATTGAAAAACCTTCGTATAATTTAAACTAACATTCTAGACTGCCGAACTGACCATACGGGTGGTCGAGTAGACCTTCCGTTTGGTAGGTTCGACCTTCCGGACCATCTCTATTGTTTCGAAAATAGATTTAAAATAATAATCCCAATTTGTTTTTTCTCATCTTTAATTCGTTATAGGGAAATTGGGGTTCACTATTATTCTCCGTGCGTGGAAATTCATTTGACACGGAAATATTAAGGCATATGCACCTTCGATATAGCCTATTCCATTGTCTTCAGCTTTGAGTTGAGTGGAATTGCAGGTTTGGAAGATGTGGCTGTAAATGCATCGTTTGCAAGAAGGGAGGTAGGAAGACCACAAGAAGGTCGGTTCCTATCTCATACGGAGCAATTTTGATGGAGGAAAACTTGCACGATATGCAAAAGAAAAGGATACAATCGGTCAAACTTGTCTGAATGCGGCCATAGAAGCAACACCACTCGAAGTACAGGTTCCATTATCATATGATCATGCTCAAGAAGGGCACCTATCTATGAAGAGATCTACCAGAGAATCTTGAGTTTTTGGACAAACATTGGGGGCGACAGTTGAAGAGCCAATGTTTGTAAATGTTAATGTAAGTGTCGCCCATGAGAGTGTGGATGTTTTTTAAGGCGATGTTGGTGTTAAGACGATTAATGACTTGTAATCGATTTTCATATTCTTATTAGTTTGCAATATTTTCATTTATCAACCACATGTTTTTTTTTTTTATTTTCCTCGGCCATATTTATTCTTCTTCTTCTGCAATGATGAAATTGGGTGGAAAAAATTATGATAAACAATTGGGGAGGTGAGAATTGGGTTTAGAAATGGGAAACTGGCTTTTTTTGTTTGAAACTATGGAAGGTTTGGATGATCTTGTGGAAGGTCAGGATGATCCTTTTGAAGGTTGGGATTATATTCCGAAGCTCGATATTAACTTCAGATGGTCGAAGAAAGACTTTTCAAATTTGAAATTGGCCAAGTCCTTACATCGACCTTCAGATGATAATACCAACCTTCAAGTAATTATACTGACCTTCAGAATATATTCCCGAACTTCCACCATTTCAAACAACCCAAAAGCCTTTTTCCCATTTCCACACTCATATCTCACATCCCCAATTGTTTAAGTAGCTATTTTGCATCCGAGTCATGTTAGTGTCACTGTCAAACCAGATTCCGAGGCATGTCACTGTCATATATTCATGACTTGTAATTATCTTCATGACTTGTGATTTTTTTATTTTTAGTAATTATCTTCATTTTTTTTTCATATTATTAAATATTTCTTTCATATTTTCATGACTTGTAATTATCTTCATATTTTTTTCATATTAGTAAATATTTTTTTCATATATTCATAACTTGTAATTATCTTCACTTGTAGTTTTTTCATATTATTTTTAATTACACAATATAAATAAAATAAGTAATATTTCATTTACATAATTTACACACTATCCCAAATATATACATGATATTAAACAAAAAAATCCCTGGGATCTTTTAAATAAATAAATAAAAAACTAATATAATTTTATTTTCATTTACATTATTTGAATGCTATCCAAAATATATATACATGACGTAAAAAAAAAAATCATTAGGACATCAACATGTTGTTATACCCCAATGTAATCGAAGCCTTCTTGTGCTTGAGGTGCTAGGGTGCAGCTAGAATGCCGTCTTGTAATGGCATCGTCTCAACGTTTCCTTCAAAGGAGTGGATTCCCCTTGTTGATAGGATTATTTGTTGCTTTTGTCAAAGTCTTCCTTAGTAGGCTGTTCTGGTTGCGCGGTGTGTTATCCTCATTAAATATAAGAATGCCAAGCATCAAGTCCGCATCATTTAAATTGTAAAACGGGATACTGACTTTCTATCTTTTCAACTCGTCAGCCCAAGCATGGAGCATGGTAATCGGAGCCATAATTATCGGATGACAACTTGGAAGCACTTTCAGTAATGCTAAAAATAATAATCACAAAACTTTTCCCCATACCAGGAGCATATTGTTCAGCAGAGGGAAAAGTTCCCTGACTATAGTTGCCCTCCTGACACCCAGGAAAGTGCTTCCAAATTGCCATCCGATAATTATAACTCCTATTACCATTCTCCATAGTTAGGCTCACGAGCTGATGAGATGGAAAGTCAATATCCCATTTTACAATTTAATTGGTACGGACTTGATGCTTGGCATTTTGATACTTGATAAGGGTCACACACCGAGCAACCAAACAGCCTACTGAGGAAGAATTTGACAAAAGTTGATACAAAAGCAATAGGAGGAATACTTGCAAGAATACCCATAATACTTGCAGTGAGTAGGGTCCACATCTATACAAATATAAATAAATTAATAATTAGCTAGATTGTTGTTAAATTAAACTAAGTACAATAAATAAAATAGGCTCCAAACAAGTTGTTATCGCATGAAAAAGTATTATTTTAATGTTAAATATAATATTTCACAGAATAATAATAACATTATTTAGTTAATTTAAAATTTAATGAAATTAATTTTTATTTAATTTCAAGTTTAATGATTTATTAATAATAATTTGCCGACCTTCCATATATTATCACGACCTTCTATAGATTATCCCAACCTTCCATATTTAAAATTTGATAATAATAATGATAATGAAATAATAATGGCCGACCTTCCATAAATTATCCCGACCTTTCATAAATCAACCCAACCTTCCACGGTTTCAACCCAAAAAGTCTAATGCCCTTCCCAAATCATTTATCCCTCAAATATGCCTCCAAATAGGCTTAACATTCCTCAATTATTATGAATAAAATTCAAAAAGGATGACAGTTATAATTTCCAATACAAACCGAAGCAAAAAATAACAAAATGACAGTTAAAATTTCCAATTCAAAATAAAAAAACAAGAAAATGCAGAAATGATGCAAAAAGGAACAATCACAGCACAACATAAAAAAAATTAAAATGATGCAAAGGGAACTTAACTGTAGCTAAGGAGATGATGGTCTAACTTTTTCTTTTTTGAAGTAGTCTAGCTTCTTCTTCTTCTAGGGCACCGGCAAGCTAGCGGTAAACAATTTCCAACCGATGAGCTTGAATAAAATGGGTTGTGAGAGGACTAAGGAGTAAGGTTTCCAACACAAAAGCTTGAAAAAAATGGGTTGTGAGATTAATAATGCGTAAGGAGGTTTCCAATCGGTGATTGGGTTTCCTTGCTGCGGGAAGGTCATGTGAATGAGTTCCAAGAAACCCATTGCCCGTTGGTATTCCTATGATCCTATCGAATCTAGGGAAGGTCAAAGCAAGACTTTCACCGGTGAAATTGGCCAAGTCCTTTCATCGACCTTCGGTGATAATATCGACTTTCAAATCATTAGAACGACTTTCAAATAATTAGACCGACCTTCCACCATTTCAAACAGTCAAAAAGCATTTCATCGACCTTCAGTTATAATCTCGACTTTCAAATCATTAGAACGACCTTCAAATAATTAGACAGACCTTACACCATTTCAAACCGCCAAAAAGCATTTCATCGAAATTCAATTATAATCCCGACTTTCAAATCATTAGATCGACCTTCATATAATTAGACCTACCTTCCACCATTTCAAACCGCCAAAAAGCATTTCATCGACCTTCAATTATAATCCCGACTTTCAAATCATTATATCGACCTTCAAATAATTAGATCGACCTTCCACCATTTCAAACTGCCAAAAAGTATTTTTCCCATTTCCAAACCAAATTCCAAGGCATGTCACTATAAAAACAAATCACTGGGATGTCACTGTCATTGTCATATATTCATGACTTGTAATTATCTTCATAACTTGTAATTTTTTTTCATATTAGTAATTATCTTGACTTGTAATCATTTTCATTTTTTTTTCATATTAGTAAATTTTTTTTTTCATATTTTCATGTCTTATAAATATCTTAACTTGTAGGTTTTTTCATATTATTTTTAATTTCACAATATAAATAAAACAAATACTATTGCATTGACATAATTTACACAATATCCCAAATATATACATGTTATAAAACAAAAAAAATCACTGAGATGGAAAACTATGTTCTGCAGCTATAATCAAGCTTGATCAGTGCCATTTTGTCCCTGGTGTGCTGCATCTCGAATATCATGCAGTGATGGTATCATCCCCCAACATACCCTTGCTGCAACTGCACCATGTAATGTGCAATGTAGGCCCCACAGCTAGTCGAATCAGGTTGACTCGGGAGGGCTTTAATGCCCAAAAACTCATATATGAACTTGGGGAGGGGGGATGGGGAGCAGCAACTCCCATCTCAAAATAATAGCCCGCCTGTACTAGAAGAGAAGGCAACATCCTACAAACCGGATCCATCAACTCTATCCTCTGTGCTTTCACCACTTTATCTCGTGTAGGATCATATAGAGTGAAATTCGCCTTCTCCGGCCAGATCCGTAAGAGTACCCAGTGACCCTTGTAGCAACATAGCATCAAGACCTACAAATACATCGGGGAATATTAAGTTATTTTAAAAGAAATGTAACTTTTTTAAAAAAATAGTAAATATGTTTATTACCTCATTGACTCGCCACCAAGCGACCTCATCGTCATCTCCCACTCCCTTTACCCAACCAAGGGAACCATCATCAAACTTGTGGGTCTCAAGCTTCCCTCGAGCAAATGTAGAAATGAAAGCTGAATGAAGCATACTCTACAAATTGAGCAATATTTAAATGGTATTATATGAACAAAATACTTTATACACTTGATAAAAAATTAAATAAAATACTTACATAGAGATGAGGCGAGAAAATGGTGACCCTCCCCACCATAGAGTAGGTAGCCGGATGAGTTGTAGTTGCCCATCTAGTGGTGATCCATTGCCTATGATACCAACTGATCCTATCACAAGAGATAGGGCAACCAAGTTAAAGAAAGCATTAATCACATTTGTGCAAGGAAGAGAAATGCTAGACTTTACAACAATTTTTGAGGAACAATCTTCAACGGCGGATGAACCAAGGAAGGAACTCAACTTGTGGGTGATAGAGGACATCAAGGATGAGTGAACAATCAAGGAAACAAGCCTTGGGAAATCACAATTTGGTTTCGTCGAAATTTTGGATTTGATGAATAATGAATTCCTTCCAAATTTGAGATCACATCACCGTCGGAGCCCTCTAATGAACTGATCGACATGAGGGTCCTCCAGCTCCTGAGTGCAATCTTGAACGACCCTCAAGAAGTTCCTGTCAAATTACTAGAATTCTCCCGTCGAGTGGCTGCCAAAAAAAATAAAAACCACAAATGTTAGAAAATATGAATAATTACTCCCACATACTAAAAACGGCACAGTAACTTAATTATGAAGAGAAAGCTAAATTGTATTAACAGAATGCATGTAAATAAATATCTCTCCGAGTCCCCCGAAGAGCAGAAACTATCCAGGCAGCTCCAGGTATGCAAACTGTCCACTCCAAGAAACACGGAGCCCTCACCTAGCACCCCTACCAGAACAACCTCTCTCAATTTATTTGTTCTGGGCTTCTTCTTTGGGCTCCAAACTCTATATGCTGAGAGGGGTCTATGAACGAAGACATGAGACTTGCAGCTTGGACCTTGGTTCAAACAGCACATCCCTCCTTAAATAAATTAAAATCCAACTATTAAAACATAAAGAAATTAAAGTAAAGACACTTGACCAGGACATTTAAATTTGAAATTAAAAAATAAAACTAATTAACTTGTCTAATTAGTTCATGTCTAACCTGAACAACAGCATCGGATACAACATTCCTAGGTGGAGTGGGTGTACCCTCCCTCTCAATGGCATCCCCCTCCACCTGCTATTTAAAATAAACAATCTAATAATGAAAATCGAAACACATATGAATTATTCAAAAACACTTAAATGTTTAAACTAACCTGGACAGTCATCCGAACCTCGACTGGAGCAGGATGATCTGCCACCTCACTCTCGTGGACATCCCCTTCCGACTGTTATTTAAAGTAAATTAGCTAACTACTTAAACAAGTTTATGTATGAAATAATCAAAAACACGAAAATGTATTTTGACTAACCTGCTCAATCATCCGGACCTCGACTAGAATAGGAGGATCTGCCACCTGCCTCTCGTGGACATCCTCCTCCGACTATTAGTTTAAATAAATGAACTAACTACAAAAATTAGTTTACGTATGAAATAATCAAAAACGGATAAATGTTTAAACTAACCTGGTCAGTTGTCCGGACCTCGAATGGAGCAGGTGGACTTGCATCAAGCCCAGGACCAATCCATTGCTCCTGCTAGTTTCAAGGAAAATAAATACGATTAATTTCAATGCCAATAGCTAACTAATTCAAATTGCACAACACATACTAACCTGATGTGAAGGAGATCTCTGACCATCCTGCTGCCCCCAGCTCTATCGATGCTCTAACTCATCTAGTCACTGAAGGACAACCGTGTGCTGAGCCAGGGACATGTGCTCTTGTTGCTCCAACTGACCCTCACAAACTGATGTAGCTCCACAAAGCGGGAATCAACATGCTTGGCAATCTGGGCATGGACCCGCTCCTTAAACTCTTATGATAGAGTCCTGATCTGGGCCATCATGTCATCACCGGTAGGAGTAGGACGACAGGGCCTCCCAAACTCTCTGGAGCATGTTATAATTTTAAACATAAATTATAATAAATATACATATTGAATTGAATGCTTGATTTTAACAAACATAAAGAGATACACACCTGGTGATGGTCCTCATTCGCCCATGACACTCCGATCTCACAAGGGATGGGCGTCGCTCATCGGGATCTCAGCATCCTCAGCTCTCGGGGCAAGTGACTAACAATAAAACAGATATAAAACATTAGACATAATAAATCATCTTTATTTAATATACCATTGACTAATTCAACTACCATTAAACTAACCTCTATAATCGCACAGGGGGGTGGCTGCTATCAGATGACCTGCAAGAATGAGTTGGGCTTCGAAACCCCTAATAAACAGGTGGAATATTGAAAGTTAGAATAATATATGGAAGGTTGGCCATTATTATTTCCTTATTATTATTATAAATTTTTAAATATGAAAGGTTGAGATAATCTATAGAAGGACTAGATAGTATTTGGAAGGTCGAGATAATATATGGAAGGTTGGCAATTCTTATTTCTTTATTATTATTATTATAAAATTTTAAAAGGTCGGGATAATTTATATAAGGAGGGGATAGTAGTATATGGAAGGTTGTGATAACATATAGAAGGTCGGTCATTCTTATTTCTTTATTATTATTATAAAATTTTAAATAGTCATTAAAGGTCAAGATAATCAATAGGAGGTCGGGATAATCTATGTGATAGATATGCTTCGTTTATTTTTTTTTTTAGCTTTTTTTTAATGAATTTTGTTTATGATTGAGGAAATGTTGAGCCTACTTGGATGCAAAATGTTTAACAAACACTTGGGGAAGGTTTGGAATGGGTTAAAAATTTGGAAAGTAGAATTTTTGGATTGAAATGGTGGAAGGTCAGGGTAATCCTATCGAAGGTCGGAATTGTCCCTCTGAAGGTTGCAATTATAAGTTCGAAGGTCGGGATCATTTGAGCGATAGTTAGGTATCAAGTGGCCGAAGGTTAGGATAAAATTACCCAAAGTTGGAACGACCTTTAGTAGAATAATAGACCTTGGGAAAATTTATCCCAACCTTCGGTAAATAATTATATTATTATTATTATTATTATGAAAATAATTAAAAATTACTACTATTATTATTAAATTTTAAATTACATAAAAATTAAATTATCACTATAGTCTATAATGACTTATTAAATTTTAAATTACATAAAAAATTAAATTATCACTATAGTCTATAATGACTTAATTATACAATGTGCTTTACATTATCAGCGTATAACACAATTTGATTATACAATATACTTTAATACTTAATATTTTATAATGATTGTAATATACCTTATTTTATTTTTTATAAATAAAAATACATTATACTTTATATTAAGAAAGTAAAATAATATTATTATAATGACTCCACCAATGTCTATCTATTAAAAATAATAGCAATAAGTTATAATTATAATATATTTTGATATTAAAATAATCGGTGTAAAGTTTTATACAAATTCATTTAAATAATAAATTATTATAGATTTTTTTTTTGTGAAATATTATGTTTAGGATTTAAATACTTCCATGGGGATACCAAATGTTTTGGAACCTATTTTATTTATTGTACTTAGAAATAAAAAAAGCTATGTTTA
>JAOXNR010053880.1:0-13440 GCA_028571225.1 Parsonsia alboflavescens | reverse complement strand
TCTTGATTTACTTGATAATAATAAAACATGAACTATTATATGTACTATCAGAACAAGATTTCTTTTTCATTATTACTAATCTAAAATATCAGAAAATGAAAAAGAGTAAATCCAGAATGTGAATTCTGTTAGTTAGTCTTAAGGACTTCATTCCGACCTCAACTGGCATTATTGCCTTTGCATCAAAGCATAGGTTGAATGGCGTTTCTCCTGTAGCTTTCCTAGGTTTGGTTTTGTATGCCCACAAAATGCTTGGAATTTCATCTGGATTCGAGCTTGGTGAGACTTTTCTTAAGCCCTGCCAAAATGGTTCTGTTTGCGACTTCAGCTAGTCCATTTGCTTAGGGATGAGCTACAGAGGTCAACCTCTACTCAATGTTCAAGTTTTCGCAGAAAGTTTTGAATGGGTCCATAAATGAATTGTCATCCAAAAGACTGGACTTTTGGTGATGAAATTATTACCATTGGCTCAGCTTCAGCCCATCTGATGAAGAACTCTATGGTAACAATTTGGAATTGAATACCTTCCACTCCTTTCAAGAAGGGTCCTAGAATATCAATATCCAAGATATCAAAAGGTACTGATGTGTTAATGGATTGATACCTTGTTGGCGGCACATGTGATTTGTTCCCGTGCAGCTGGCAGCTCATGAATTTCTGTATGACTGTCTCGATGTTTGCTCGTATGTGTGATCCACATATGTACCTCTTCAATGACATACTGTCCTTCTCCCTTGCTTAGGCATTTGAGTAATGGCCATGTGTATCATCTTCTGTATACCTTGTCATCTCCTATTAGGATGTAGCGATGTGCCCATCTCTGCCCTTGGCGAGCTTCTTTCGGACCTTGTGGGAGGTCACCATCTTTGAGGAACTTTTAGATTGGATATCTCCAATTTGCCTGATCCTCTATAACCAAGTTCTCTTCTTGGTTTCTGCTGGGAGAATATAGTTGTACCACCAGTAACTCTACTTTTGTACTAGCAATCTCTCGGTAGATTTTGGATAGTGCATCTGCTTCTGTATTTTGCTCTCTGCATATTTTCTTGATGAGGAAATGCTCATGTTTGGATGCCATGTCTCTTACTCTTTTGAGATATTTGATCATGTTGTCCTCTCTACCTTCGTATTCTCCAACAACTTGGCTGGCTATAACCTGTGAATTAGTTTTGAAGTGCAATCTTTTAACTTTTAGAGCTCTTATAAGTCTTAGACCTACTAAGGGAGCTTCATATTCGGATTCATTATTCGAGGTTGGGAAGTTGTATTCCACGGAGTAAGGGATTCTCACTCCCTCAGGGCCGATCCATACTATTCCCACACCTTCATTTTCATTTTCTGTGGAGCTATCTGTGTACATGGTCCAGACATTATTTTCATAAGTGCTTTTGAGCTCCAATGGGGCTCTTGTGCATTCTTCTAAAAAATCTGATAGTGCTTGAGCTTTGATTGCTTTCCTTTTCTCAAATTCAATTTGATATTTCGAGAGCTCAAGAGACCACTTCATTGTTTTGCCCGATAGCTCAGGTTTTGCCAAAGCTTGGTTTAGTTGTACATTGGTTAGCATTCTCATCAGGTAAACTTCAAAGTATGGCTTTAGCTTCCTTGTGGTAATAACAATGAGGTACACAAAGTTTTCGAGGTCTGAATATCTAATTTCAGGACCTCAGAGCAAATAGCTTATATAAGAAATGGGAAATTGTAAACCTGACCTTTCTACCAGTAGCACCGAGCCGAGTGCTTTCTCTGTCATAGTAAGGTAAATTAAGATTTCCACTCTTGATCTCGGAGAGACAAGTTGAGGGGGCCTCCCTGGGAAGTCTTTTAGTTCGGCAGTCCTCAATCCAATAAAAGTCTTTCGGCTTTTTTATGATGTTATAGAATTTTACTGATGAAGTGCCCTAGTGTCGCCAGCTTTCCTGTCAAACTTTGAACCTCTTTAATGTTTCTGGGAGGTTCCATGTCTAATAGTGCTTTTATTTTGTTGAGGTTGGCATCAAAGCCGAATTTTCCCTTGAGGCCCTGAAGGTACATTTCTCTAGGTTAAGCTTCATGCGGGCAGCTTTCAGTGTCTGGAAAGTTTTCCTGATGTCTTCAATGAAATCCTGGAGGTCTTGGACTTGATCACAATATCATCGACGTAGACCTTAATGTTTCTCCCGAGCCGGTTTTTGAAAACTTTGTGCATAGCCCTCTAAAATTCTGGTCCTGCTTTTTTCAGGTCAAACGGCATCTTGGTGTAGTAATAGGTCCCAGACATTGGTGGTAAATGAGGACTTTTCAGTGTCCTCTATTGCCATTGGAATCTAATGGTATCCCTTGTAATCATCTAGAAAACATAGCCATCGATATCTTGCTGTCAAGTCCACCATCTGATCGATGCTCGGGAAGGGGTATGGGTCCTTCTGGCAGTATTTATTTAGTGTGGTAAAGTCCACACACATCCTCCACGTTAGCTAGCCATTCTGGGTATACCACTTCTTTTAAGATTCCAGTGGCGAGAAGAGCTTGGACTCCTCGAGCTATGACCTAATGTTGCTATGGAGCGAAGGTCCTTTTCTTTTGCTTCACTGGCTTGATCCCCGGTTTGAGCCCAACCTTGTGTTTTGCTATCTTCTGGTTGAGCCCCTCAAGGTCGCTAGGTCGCCATGCAAAGACCTTTAGGTATTCTTGTAGGGAGTCGACGAGCTTCCCTTTAACTCTAGAAGGTGGCAACTCTCTTTATCTGTTTCTCAATTAATTCCAGGTTGAGGAACACTTTTTCTCCTCTTCTGGCTGCTTGAATTCTGAAATCATCATTCCCTTTCGGAAGATCGATGAAGTCTTCTTGCTTGAGTCCCGCTAAGCTCTCCTCATTACTTTTAGCAAGGTAACATTCTGTGGTGAGCTGCTTATCTCCTTGAAGGATGACCTAGGCTCCTTTGACCTGGATCTTCATGTAATAGCTTAGAAAAGAAATTTCTACTTTCAGGTCCGTGACCCCTCTTCTTCCCAAGATCATATTATAGGTTCCGGTGGCATCAACCACTAAGCAATCCATAACCTCGGTGACCCCCCTGCCATCCACTCAGACTTTGTTCGAACTTGTAGAATCCTATCCACGTAGGTTGTGCTTCCATTGAAATTGGTTAGGGCATTGTTTGACCTTATCAGCGAGGTCTTGTCTATCCCCATTTGATCGAATGCCTTTTTGTATAAGACATTCATTGTGTCAAGCAGTATTTTTTGTACCAGGAAGTCTCCAATCTGGAGTGGCACCATGAAGGGTTCTAAACCTTCTCCTCGAGCTCGCTTTGGCCTCCTCTCAATGGCATTTATCTCGCCAACCGGAAGTCACTAGTTGTGTGGAGTTGCTGGAGGCAAAGTTGCAAGGCCTGTATTCCTTGCCAAGAATTCTTGCAAGTGGCCCTCCTTTACTAACCTCTCAATCTTATGTTTGAGGTCAAAACAGCCCTCCGTTAGATGGCCATAGTCCTTATGGTTGTGGCAAAACTTCGCATGGTCTCTTTTGGCTGAGGGACTTTTGAGAGGCCCTAGTGGCTTCATGAGACCTTTCTTTTCTTTGACCACCAATATTTTGGCTCGTGAGGTCGTGAAAGGGGTGGTCACGAGGTTCGGGATGGTCATTCGTTTCATGTCCTTCGGTCCCTCCATTTGAGTGAGGGTCCTTTCTATCCCTTTTTGAGGTCTAAGGGCTTTTTGGGCACCCTTTGTTGTCTTTTTCAGTGGCTAAGGCAAAACCATGAATCTTCTTCTAGACTACTGTCTCATCAGAATTTATCAGTTTCTTTAGGAGCTACTGTAGCTCCTATATGGTTTTTGCAGGCTCTTGTGCTAGTCTAAGGGCCACATACCCCCCTTGCAATCCTTGTTTAAAGTTAGTGATATAGATGGCATCGTTCTTTTGCTCGATCTCTATAGCCTCATCATTGAAGTGACTGTAGTAGCTTCTCGTGCTCTCTCCAAACTTTTGTTTGATGTTGAATAGGTCGTTGATATCTTTCTCACATCTCGAGCTACTCTGATGCTTTTTTAGAAACAGCTGCTTTAGCTGTGTCCAGCTCGAGATATTTGTTTCTGGAATGCCTTTGAACTAAGATTGTGTTTTCTCGGTCAATGTGGACCTGAAAAGTGCAGCATTTGACATGGTTAGGGTATTCGAACATCTCCATATAAGACACATATATATGTGTTGCAGTGGTTCCCCTTTGCCATAGTATTTTGCCTCCACTTGTGGGGCTTTAAACCCTGGCTGCATCTGAGCAATCCTGATACTGTGGACAAATGGCAAGGGCTCTGAAAGGTCCATACTGTTGTGTATCTCTTGATCTTCATTTCTTTCTTGATTGTTTGGGGGATTCATTCTCCTTAGTGGATTGCGGGCTACCCCTCAAGTATCGTTGCCTATCTTTTCGATTAGGCTTCGTCGCAAGGGTATCCTTTCTCCAAGAGGAGTTCTCAACCTGCTCCCCTACTCTTCAGGACCGGCATCTTGTCTCTGACCTCTTGATATGAGGACTCGGTTGAGCTTGTCTCGTTGGTCATAACCCATTCCATTCCCTAGGGTTTCTTTAAGGTTGGTCATTGGTTCGGTTTTCCCCCTTCCCCAGTGGCCTCTCTATTGCTCGACCTATCTCCCAACCTTCCTTAGCCAGAGGTCATTCCTTACTTTTGAAGGTATTGAATGGTCAGGCTAGTATGTCCCATTGACATATAGGCTTGTCTGCTAGAGATTCCCTCTAATTTTGCCACCATGTGTTGTAGGAGGTCTTTTGGCACTAATACCTAACTCCTCCCTGATCTTTGTGGTCTGGGATTATGTCCATTGGCGGTTTGGTCATTGTGCCTCTGTTCAAGCCTCCCTTGCTCAGGCTTAGGGTTCACTCAGGCCCTCCGGGATGGGCTAGCCAGAGATGGCCTGAGCTGTTCTTGTTGGATGGCCGGCCCTAGATTATTGCCAGTGCTTTCTGCTAGGGATGGGGCCGTTCGGCACTATTTCTTCATTGGGTAACTGTGTTTGGTGGGGTAGTTTGTCCTGGCGCGGTGGCTAAACCCGTGTCGGTTGCAATTAAGCCATCAGGCTTATTTATTTTTTGGTATCGAGAAGAAAGCTAGACTTTTTTAGAATGTAAGCCTATCGATGGGGCCAGATGTGACAGAGCTCAAAAATAGCCTCTGGGGTCACCTCAAAATCATGATGATGTCAGTGGTTGCAACCTAAGAAGAAACCCGCATAGGTCATCGGAGTGGGTTGTCGCCCGAGGAAGAGCTTCGATACCCAAGTCAGTATTCTGAGAGGGTAATCTTGTGTAATTAACTCCAAATAAATTGTCCTCGTCCGTAGACTCATTATAATTGGATTATATATTTAGACGAAGTAAGTTGTCTCTTTGATTAGGGCTTTTCTATTACTTGACTGTAGGGAATTAGGAAAATAGTGAGATCATGTTATTTTCCGCCAATTGCTCCTAAAATCTTGGAGTTTCCCTTGGTTGAGATATCTTTCCATGATGATGTGATTCTTGATTTATGGCTAGAATTTTTCTCATCTATCTATCCAAACCCAAGATCACACATCTGAGATTTCACCAAGACTTTAACAAGAGGTTCGAGCTAGAACCATTGACCAATTGTCATCCAATATGATCTAATAGATTGAGTCTCATCAACTCAACTCAATTACCCTAGCCAGGCATTGAGAACCCTAAAGTTTAACTAAGAACCCTAGAAGAGCCTTAAGAATAACTCTCGGTTTTGGTACCTTGAATCAATTTGGAATTCAATCAAATTTATGAAAAGTGTTTGTGGAAAAATTCTAAAATGCAATACAAATGAAGGCCTATTTATAGGCTCAGCCCCAAACATGATTAGGGACTTAATTAGGCCTCTTAAACTAGTTTAGAACATAAAGATAGCAGCTAACAATAAGTGGAAAAGTCTAATTAAAGTCAAGATAACTAGGCTGTAAAAAATAGAGGACTAAAAACTGAATTTTCTGGGCAAAATTTCGATCTGCTGTCCAAGGCTAGTCAGCTTGACTTCCAATGCTTCAAATGGCTTGATTTCTTGCTTATTCACTCCTCCTTGATGTCTTCTATCATTCACATGTTGTGCTCTTTCCTTGGATCAGCCTCCATTGACAGTTGTGCTGCAAAAATTATAGTAAAGTCTAGCAAAGTCTCAACACATTTGTTGAAAGTTTCAGCCTTGTTCATTCAATTTCCAATCTTGCAATGTCTTCTAATCCCTTATATAAGTCTTCATACTTGAATACATTACAAGATTATTCAACTTGCCAATCATCTTCAAACATAACTTCTTCAATCTTGTCATGAACTTCAAGTTGTTCTTCATGGTCTAGCTTCAATACACACCTTGCTACTTTCATCCTTAAACTTCCATGCTTATACTTGAAATATTGATCTTTGTATGAATGGATCAATATCTTCATCTTGTAAATCTTCATTCCATTCATTGAATCACCCCTTGAAGCTCCATCTTTTTTAGAATTGAACTTGAATCTTCTCATCTATTCATTTGGTAGCTTCCATGGGTTGTCCCATCTCTTGATAGCTCCTTGATACGCATCACATTCACATCTCTATCGACAGTTACAAGCTCGCTAACCGAATTTTAGACCAACTTCGCGACCTACCCGTGGACATTAAGGGTCTCGACATCTCTTCTGGGAGGTTGTGCAGAGTGATTGTAGGCTCATGGGGATTGTTAGGATTCTTGCACAATTGGTCATGGCATGGAAGGTACATGAGATGGATTGGAGCTTACTAGGTCGAAGGTCGTGGTCCGGTAAAATCTCTCCTGAGCTCCTTTGGGATGTCAGTGACGTGGGAGGTCAGTGGTAGTATGTTGTTGCCCACTTTTCCTCGTTGACTTCATGAGTCTGGCTTTCAGGTATTGAGGAATGGGGTCTTGGGCCCATTTGGGTTTACTCTTTCCGGATCGTGTCTGTTTCTCCGATCACCACTTGGCTCCTCATTGTACTTCATGGAAGGTAGAACTTAACAATTCCTGTCCATACCCTTCTTTAAAGGTGGTGGTCTCTCTATTATTGATATGTATTCCCTTTAAACTACAAAAAATTCATTAGGAGAAAGAACATAGAAAAGGAAAACAAAGTCATTAATGTAACAAAGAAACAAAATTCTATCATTCAAGGCCCCTACCATAAGTATCAATGGTTGATGTCTGCAAAAAGCATGGCATAAAGATTCCCTAAACTTGAATTCAATGACAATCTCTTAGTATAGCATATAAGTGCCCTCTATCAAAAACACCAAACACGTGTAAAATGAATAAGAAGTAACCCTTCACATATGCTAGAATTCATTAATTCATCAAGGTTGACATCATTATGCTCTTTCAAAAACATAGGATTTGTCTTAAACTTCCAAACCCTCTATCAAAAACACCAAACACATGTGTAAAATGAATAAGAAGTAACCCTTCACATATGCTAGAATTCCTTAATTCATCAAGGTTGACATCATTATGCTCTTTCAAAAACATAGGATTTGTCTTAAACTTCCAAATTCTCAACATATGTCTATTCATAGCACAAAACATAAACCATATCATCATGTAGTTCCATCAAACATGCCAAATTGAGATTAAGTGCATAGTCATCACATTGTTTTCATCAACATTAAGCATATTAACATCGCTAAAGATCAAATTCTCAACATGACTTTGATATACTCTTTCATAAGAATTCAACAAGTATTCATCAATAAACATAGGCTTCTTTTTCATATTTAATCCTAGAACATGCTTTATAGACAGGATATCAAAGAATCTTGCACTATCATGTCTGACAACAACTTCATGATGTCGTCACACCTGGGATTTGCCCCTGAAGTAGAGAGTAAGGGCTTGTCTTTATCTCGTAAAGAAACTGGTATGGGTGTCGCGTCATTAAGAAAGAGTTTACCATGCTTGGAACAATTAAGGGTCCCTAAAGAACCTCTCCTAAGCATGTCATCATGGATCTCAAAAGCTTTGAATCTAATTACTATAAAAAGAAATAGAATCTAGGCATTCATGGATCTCAAAACTTTTAAATCTAATAACTCTTGAAGTTTCACAATTTCAACTAGGTTCAATCCTTCAACATCACATGGTTCATCACCAATCTTCAACAAGAAATTACTCTCAATAAACCTTGAATTTATCCTCGTAGGAATCATAATGAAATGCAACTCAAACAAGATAAGAAAGAATTGATAATCAAAAAAGAGTATGCATATTAGACCACAAAGATATAGATTATTATCATGAATTGCAACATCAAAGATCCACAATACTCAATTTTCTAACTCAAACTTTGAAAGTTTAGACATATGTGTTCCAAAGATGTGTTTTCTCTTGCATTTCATGCAATTCAAGCCATGAGAAGATAACTCTAAGCTATTTTCATGAATTGCAATGGCCAGCAAGTCATACATAGAATCCTTAGGCATAAACAAAGCATGCTCTGTAATCAAAGAATTTATATGCCTGAAGACTCGACCATATATAACTTGTCTAGAAAGATAAAGCACATAGTCACAAGCAAGCTCTTTCACAAATGATTCCCGAACTAGCTTAAGATCTAGCATATCATTCAAGAAGCTCTTATAGACATTCGACTTTCTTCCATATGCTTCATCACAATTCTACAATCATATTTTTTTCACACATGATTCCTTAACACCTTCATAATCCATAAAAGCTGTCACAAGACTCATAGAAGTAGAAGACATGCTTTCTCTAATCAAGGAATCACTATGCCCAAGAAATCCACAAATAGCCACTTGCTCATGAACATCACAAGCATTTCCACAATCATGCTTAGCCTTAGAAATCATGTTTCCATGCTTAAAATTCAACATTCTATCACCAAGAGACAAGAGTATACCACTTTAATATATTACTCATCATCTTGTTGTCCTTGTCTTCCTTCAGCTTGTTTAGACCTTCAAAACCTTGAAATTTTGGCATAAGAACACTAGAAAAAGAGTGGTTAATGTTAGAAATGGGAATAGAAATCTAATTGTTCATCTTGAAGATCAAAGCACTCTCAATTTCTCTTTCTTTCTCATAAGAATTTTCATTTTCTTTAATCAAATCATTTCTCTCGATGACAATCATTTATTTTTCAATCTCATTCTCATTTCTCATTTCTCATCTCTCTTTGTCTCTCAAGTTCTTTTTTCACTCTCATTTGAAGATTCTTCTTTCTTGGCCTAGAACTCTTCCATCATTTTCTTTGTCAACAATTGATCATTTTGAATTTCCTGTGATGTCAATGAATTCAAATTGACTCTTCTTCCACCTTCTTCCACCTTCTCCCATATGATGACTTCCTTTTGTCCAAGTTTCTTTCAACTTGGGAGGCCATTTGTACCATCTCCTCAAGATCAACAAAAAGGTGTGGTTCTACTTTTTCTTTAATCTCCCTTCTCAACCCTTCTAGAAATATGGCCATTGAAGCTTATCTATCAATTATAATTTCAATTCTTGTCATGGCTAACTCCATTTGTTTCAAGTAGTCTCCAACACTCTTGGAACCTTGAGTAGTGGATATGGATCTATCTCTCCATGGCCTCTCCTTAACTTCAAAGTCATAATAGTCATCATCATATTCCATATGTTCATGCCTCCTTCTAGAATAATTCGCTTGTTGACTCCTCCTTCCCACTCTTCCATGTGACACATACTCCTTAGAAGAACAATATTCAGATGTCTCCCATCTTTCTCCATCATAAGATGCTTGAGATGATGATTTAGCCATGGTGTACTTGCAAAAGAAAACAGGTTGTATATATGTATTTCTTACTTCCACACTTGTATATCCCTCATTCAATGGCTTTTACTTGCTCCAATGATCTCACCCCTATAGCCTTTTTCCACTCCACCTCCTCTTTTAAGTTCTAAAACAACTCACAAGCACAATGTAAATCACTTAGGCAAGAATACCAAATGATCCACCCAATTCAATCAATTGATGATCACTAAACAAGAACCAGGAGAATAAAGTTTCAAAGAAAAAAGGTTAATCAACTCAAGACAAATGATCAAACATTTAGAATCCAAGAAAATAGAAGATAGGCATTTCATCAAACACCTTGAGGACAAAGATTGTGATCTCAAATTTTGATATGTAATTTAATAATTCAAATCCTTGGATCTCAAATTAGCATAAACAATATTCAATTCATCAATGAATCAGTTTCTACTCAATAATAGATCAATAGCACAAGAGATATGAACTTGATTTCAACAATTTCAATGATTTTTCACAATTCTTTTTTATTTTTTTCACTTTGTGCAGAATTTTTTTTTATGCTCTTTTATTTTTTTTAAAGCTTTTGTTCTTTTATTTATTTATTTATTTATTTGAGTTTTCTTTTGTAGAGAAGATAGAAGAAGTAGAATCACCAAGAAAATTTAATTGATCTTGATTTTTATCTTAGGCATAATTCCACAATCACAAAGAGATCACAAGAGAGGAACAAAGACAAATGTAAAGGAACAAAACACAAAACATCATAAGCTTTCAAAGAAGAAGATATGATCTTAGCACTTACACAAAGAAAACAAGTAAAGATAGGCAAACCTTTGATGAAAACCTAAGCTTTGATACCAAAATATGATGTGATTCTTGAATAGATGAAGGTTTTTAATATTCATGTTCTTCAACAATCAATCAAAGAAGAAGAAGGACTCATCAAAGGCTCAAGGGTAATTAGATTGACCTTTGTTGGTAAGTCAACAACAACCAATTTCTTGATTCGGTAGACAATTCAATACCTCGCCCCAAAGTGATTGAATGCCCTAAATGAACTGGCCTAAGAAACCTAAGAGGAACTCTCAAGAACACTCATTAAAGATCATGTTTGATCTTTTAAAACTCATCACTCAAAGTGTTTACATGTTTGTAGATTGATTATCTATTCCAAAGATAAGGAACTATATATAGTCCTAATGCCCTAAACTAACTTATCAATTCTTGGATAGGGTAATTAGATACTGATAGCCTTAATACAAAGTACAAATGACAAGATAAGGCATAAAAAACCAAGAAAATCAAACAACGTTTGGGCCGGTCCGGCCTCTATCTGGCATTGGTTGGAGCATCGGATAAAGGATTGGATCCTCTCAATTCTTTATCTGTTTCATCAATTGTCTATATCCGGCACCGGCTACAACTTGTTTGACACCAATTGTAGCATTTCCTAACCAATCAACTCTGTTCTTACACCTTTCGTTTCATGCTTGATTTGGCCTCAATTTGCATTCTTTGTAGACGTGAACTAGGGTCTTTAAATCTCTTTTCTAAGCCTACAAAGTCTTCAAATGAGTCTCCCACTTTGATTGCAATCCAAGGCTCTTTAGTTTGATCATTGTTTTCAAGTTTAACTTCGTGAAACATGGCATCATCATGAAGTTGATCATCTTTGGTTTGCAATAATGCCATCCTTTCTGCATTCTTGAATTTGAAATACAAGTCTTTATAAAGGAATTTCATTGCATAGAGCTTGTAGCCATGTAGGACATCACATGAGGGACCATCTTTAGAAGGCAACCATGAGCTCTCATATTTGAAGAATAGGTCTTAATAGGTACATTTTCTTCCATGAATTCTTTCTTCCTTGAACTCTTCCATATATGACTTCCTTGATGATTCGATTTGAGATATGCTTGCTCCTTGATCCTATCACTATCCCATCAAGACATAATTCATAGAGATCTCATCATTCCCATTATGCTTGTTCACGTTGTTGTGTTCATTCAAACATTTTTAGGTACCTGATTATCATTTTTGAATATGAAATGTGTCTGGGGCTTCTTTGCTAAGTGATTTACCACCAGCTCCTTTTAAATTAGATGGAATAGTATATGCTCCCTTTCTTTTCAACCAACGGGCTTGCCACGTTTCTGGAGAAATTCATTTGCTTGTCCTTTGAGGGGCATAAAATTGAATAGGACAATAGCAACCAGAATATAAAACTTTGTTACTCGTTTGAGATCAGTATATGTATCTGGCAGGGGATCGGGGAGTGTTTGCAAGTGAATTATTTTTTTAACCTCAAGTTCAGTTTGATTAGTACAAGGATCAAAGTCAACCTAGGAGGAAATGGTCCAAATGATCTCATGAATTTGGTTTCCTTATTGCTTTGCAATTCTCCCTTAATGTTGGGAACATTGCAAAATGACAATTAGAAATCGAGCTGTGAATTGGTCTTTTGTCATAAGCTCAACATATTTAATTATTGACGGGGACTCGTAACCAACATATATTCCCAATCTATTTTGTGGACACATTTTGGTCGATTTTGGTGGACCAACATGTACTCATATTGCATCAATGCGAAATATCTGGTTCATACACAAGAAGCATCTGTTTGCGAGACTGCAAGAGACTAACAATGGGGTGCATTCTAATTAGTGTCATCGCATGCAAACTGCATGACCACATTTACCTTTACAGGCATCTCATCCTTATCATGATTTGTGCCATTATTAAATTTCTTTTGGTGGTTGAATTTACTACCACCCTTTCAAGGATTATGACCTTTCTTGCATCCATGACCTCTAAAACAACCTTTATTTTTTTTTTCCATAATTAGCATTTGTTCCAGGCAATGCTTTTGAAACAACAGGTCTAAGATGAGAAAAATGATTAGTTTTCTCTACAATAAGTAGCATTGAAATCAATTCAAAATATGTTGCAAATCTTTATTGTCCATACTTCAAGCATAGAAAGTTGAGAAAATTTTCTCTAGCAAATGATTATTAGTGGGCATAACCCCACATAATTCAAACCTAGAAATAATATCAAATATGGTTTAGTAGTAATCAGACACTGACTTGAAGTCTTGCAAGCTAAGTTGGTTTCAATCATACTGTGCTTGAAGGAGAATTACGGTCTTGGTATGATCATACCTTTCCCTTTGCCTTGCCCACAAGATCTTTAATTGATAAATATTGACTCTTTATACTAGTATAAAAATTAGAGCGTTAGTCTATCTTTGTCATTTACATTCCCTTCTACCATAATTGCACAAGCAAGACATTGCTCTTGTAGGTGCATCTCCTCATCAAGGCACCATGATAGGTATTTATTTCCACTCGCATCTAGGATGCGGAACTTTGACTTTTCAAATTTTGCCATAATTTTGCCCCAAAAAGGATGCTTATTGGCAAAAATTCTAGTAATATCAAATACTTAAAACCGCTTCAAAGAGAACCGGATCCCGAATCCACTAGGAAACGAATCCGATGTCCAAGGATTTTTTTTTTAAAAAAAAATTTCTCTCACATTGGAGTTTGAGAACGATACCTGGTATGATGAATTTCGCGAAGATCTTGTCCTGTGGAATGGATCTGGACGTCTTGATCTACTATGCAAAAGATCTTCTAATCTATTCCCTATCTGTT
>JAOXNR010053879.1:0-13444 GCA_028571225.1 Parsonsia alboflavescens | reverse complement strand
ATTATATAATGATATAAATAGCATCATGATACAAAGTTATGCCAATTAAGTAAAACCATCATATGTTCTTAGGGCATATCCAACAATCTCCCATTTGCACTTAGACCAATCACTAATGAATCTAATGCCCATACATCTAGTGTGACAATCATGTCTCTGCTGCGTCAGAGGTTTAGTCAGAGGATCAGCAACATTGTCTTTTGTTGGTACTTTGCATATCTTGACATCCCTTCTCTCGATAATATCTCGAATGAGGTGGTATCACCGAAGTGTATGTTTGGATAGCTGGTGAGATCTTGGTTAATTAGCCTATGTAATAGCTTCGTTGTTTATCACAATAAAGCTCCACAACATCAATAATACTAGGAACCACCTTGGTGATGAACTTCTTGATCCAAAATGCCTCTTTTGCTGCTTCACAAGCAGTAATATAGTCGACTTCTGTCGTAGAATTAGCCATTGTTGCTTGCTTTGAACTTTTCTAGCACATAGCCCCACAATTAAGGCAAAACACGAAACCTGATTGCGATTGAAAATCATCTTTATCGGTTTGAAAGCTAGCATCAGTGTAACCTGTTACAATGAGATCTTCATCAGCTCTAAAGATTAGGAATGTATCCTTAGTATTTCATAAATATGTAAGGATATTCTTAATAGCAGTCCAATGGCGTTCCCTTGGATCACCTTGGTATCTGCTTGTCTTGCTCAAAGCATATGATACATCGGGACATGCACAAAACACAGCATACATGATAGATCCAATGGCAGATGCGTATGGAATCTTTTTCATGCATTGTCTTTCTTCCTCTGTTGTAGGACAGGGTCCTTTCGAAAGGTTTATGCCATGCGTTATAGGCAAGAATCCTTTCTTAGATTCTTGGATGCTAAATGCTTTAGTATTTTGTCTATGTATGTACTTTGACTTAGGCCAATCTACTTTTTGGATCTATCTCTATAGATCCTTATACCAAGTATATAATTTGCTTTGCCTACGTCTTTCATGAAAAAACAACTCCCTAGCCAAGTCTTTACAGACTGTAAGGTGAGGATGTCATTTCAAATAATAAGTATGTCTTCCACATACAATAACAGGAATACCACAACACTTCCATTGAATTTCTTGTAGACACAAGGTTCATCTTGATTTTTAATGAAGCCAAATTCCTTGACTGCATCATCAAAACTAAGATTCCAACTACGACATGCTTACTTTAATCCATAAATGGATGGTTGTAGCTTGCACACCTTTCCATCAGTATTCGGATCGACAAAACCATCAGGTTGTGTCATATACACATCCACGAGAAGCTTTCCATTTAGAAAAGTAGTCTTGATGTCCATTTGCCAGATTTCATAATCATGATATGCTACTATAGCAATTAAGATTCTGATGGATTTGATCATAGCTACAGGTGAAAACGTTTCGTCATAGTCAATACCATGAACTTGTTTGAAACCTTTGGCGACTAATCACCCCTTGTAAGTATGAATTGTACCATCCATGTCGGTTTTCTTCTTGAAGACCCATTTGCACCCGATGGGTTTTACCCCTTCAGGTGGATCAACCAAAGTCCAAACCTGGTTTGTATACATGGATTCTATTTCATATCTCATGGCTTGAAGCCATTTCTCAAAGTCTGGGCCCATCACAACTTCTTGGTAGGTAGTAGGCTCATCTTGATCTATGAGTAACATATCACCATGCTGAGATATCAAAAACCCATATCTTTGTGGTTGGCGATGTGTCCTGAGTGACCTACATGGAGCTTGTGTCTCTTGAGCAAGTCCTTGATCAACTATACGTTGTATTGTCTGCTTAGTTTCCATCTCTATATTAGTTATATCTTTTTGTAGTTCTTGAACTTCTTCAAGTTCTACTTTTCTGCCACTTGCTCTTTTAGAGACAAACTTTCTTTCTAAAAAGATGCTTGTACGAGCTACAAACACCTTTTGCTCAGTGGGGTTATAAAAGTAATATCCTTTAGTTAATTTAGGATAACCTACAAAGAGACACTTATCAGATTTGGGCTTCTTGTCATGCTTCTTGCCTTTACCCTTTCCCTTCCCTTACCCTTAAATTTCCTAACCATTAGGACATCCTTGGGTTTGGTGGACTTCTTAATATTTGACTCAGCAGTTCTTAGCATGCTGAGAAACTAAGGCAGAGTTCTGTCAATCTCATTTATGTTGCAGTTGACAATAAATTGATTGTAGCTTTCAGGTAACGATTGCAGTATCACATCGGTGGCCAACTCTTGACCTAGAGGAAAACCTAAACTCTCTAGGCTCTCAATGTACCCAATCATTTTGAGGACATGAGAAACAACTGGAGAACCCTCTGCCATTCTGCATTGAAATAAAGCCTTGGATACATAAAACCTCTCTTGCCTAGCTTGCTCTTGATAAAGCTGTTTCAGGTGCTATATCATAAGCATCCATTTCCTCATGTTGCTTCTGAAGCTTAGAGTTCATGGACGTAAGCATGAGATAACCGACATCAATAGCGTCATCTTGATGCTTCTTGTGAGCATCTTTTTTAGCCTTCGTGGTTGTAGGGTGGTTCTTTAGGAACAGGACCCTCAAGGACATATGTCTTTTTTTCTTGTTTGAAGACTATCCTCACATACCAATCTAGGAAGTTTGTCCCATTCAGCTTGTCCTTCTCAAGGACCGATCACAATGATAGTGTATTATTATTTGTGTTGGGTGCCATGATAATCTACAATATGCAAAATATAAGTATAATGAAATGATCATTAAATTTTAAAACTTAAATGATACTCCCACTATTTTCTTCAAATTAATAACCCTCATTATTAATTCAGAAAGTTACATTTAACTTTCTAGTAGACCAATATCCATATTTCACCTTACCCCAAGGTAGCTCTGTCTATCCCTCGAGATTCAGTTATTTAGGTAAGCAACACCTTGCTAATTGCATCTCTATGCAATTCTTAGTTTAAACATGAACGTCTATTATTCTTAATGCCTCTAGATTACCCCAATCTAATTGAGGAAGCCTAGTTAAGTCTGCCCAATTTAAGGTCCAATATCACTTTTATCCTTATTGTGTTCCACTAAGATAAACATGACACCTTTGCTTTGGCAAATTTACACATATTGATCAAACTGTAAATGAGTGACATTAATTTTAGGCATTAATCTTGACTTAATTTAATATGAGGGATTTGACTAAGTTGTAAAAGATCTCACCAATTTAATAGAAGTGACAAGTTAAATATTATTACTGGTTAACACGATCATATCATAATGACAGTAATAATATGTAAAGTAAAGGCAAGATAAAACATGACATAGTTGTAGCCCATCCTACTCAATTCTCCCAGGATAATGAGAGAATCAAAAAAAGTCAATCTAAGGGTAAAGAACAACTACTCCTAGTTGTAATAAAATTACCCTATACTATATTACAATTATATGGTAAAGAAACCTCGCTTCACATATGAGTTGATTTGGATGAGAAGAGAATATACATCAGAATTATAGAGAGGCACGACACATAGGCCGTATTTAATAAAACCGTGGGTTATAACTATGCATCATGCTTAAGTCATAAATTTCATAATAAACATATCAAAGGCATCAATTATTGTCACAGGTAACGAAATTACATAGAGAATCGATTAAAGCCTCGGACGACATCGGGGTTCAAAGGGGCAGGGTCCCTTGCGGGGTGTAGGCTTGAGCCCTGGCAGTCCATGAAATGAACTTGCCTAACAGTGAATGAAATCGCATAAACTTTTAATGCACGCACTATTCTAGAATGTTATTTCCAGAACTGTAGCACCATACTATTCCACCCTTGGAAATGCATCGACATGTCCAGAATATTTTATAATATGCAATTTATATGATTCTCTAAACTGCAGAAAATATATATAGAAAAACAAGTTTAACAGAATTCTGACTTCATATAGGCATGCCATGAAATCATAATTTCACATATAACTCGTCTTGTGACTCCGAATCTGGCTTTGATACCAATTGAGTTGAAGGCCACAAACAGACCTCCTCTAGGCATCAATCGGAGGGAGTCTAGAGAGGGTACTACATTACCCCCTTTTCTTTTTTTGGATTTTTCAGACAGAAGACAAATGTTAAAATCTCTTGTCTGTAGTCACCAGCAAAGATCTCTGACCTTTTCCTCTACTTTGTCACACGAACGTCCACTTCCGATGTACGTCTCACGAACAAAGCAGGAATGAACACGATTGAATTGCTAGATCTAATCGTGAATATGTTTTTCTCATTTTTCAATCCCTCTGAACTGTCAATCGTTCTATACAAAGACATTTTCACAAACTCTCAGTTCTCTCTATTCAGCTCATTTCATTCTCTTATTTATAGGAGAATAAGGATGAGATTAGATTGAATGGAAAGTTGTAGAACCATGGATGTTCCAGAAGGTCCAACTTGGAGGCTAGCCAATAGAAGGTTGCCAAGTGTATGACAACTTTGTAGAAAGTTGTAGAACCATGAAAGTTCTAGAAGTTCCAACTTAGCAGCTAACCAATAGCAGGTCACCAAATGCATGACAACTTTGTAGAAAGTAGTAGTATTGTTCCTATTCGTGGATTAGCCTAAACATCTTTGGCTAATTACGTTTAGGTCCCAAACGAGATACTACCCATTAAACAATACGTTTTGAATGTGTAACCCAGTAGGTCCAAGAAAAATTAGCATTTTACACAAACAACATTTAATGTCATATGAAATAAGCGATGTCTAGCAACACATTCTTGCAATCCAATTAACGAGAATGTCAATGACATGACAAAACCTTCCTGTGACAAAATAACATGTCTTAATCTCTTTGTCCAGGAAGTCATAATTGAACATGAGTCATGGAACGTGTCACACTCGTAAAGTTCAATATCTCAATTCTCAACCTCGAGTAGATTAACTAAACCGAATAAGATAAATATCTCATATCTATTTATTCGAGCATGGCCATGCATTTCATAATCTCACGCAACCAAGAATGCTAAACATTACTCTATCGTTATAGAAAAGGGACAAATCCTATCTTGATCATTCAACATTCCACAGTACAAATTAGGACATACTCAATACATGCTTTTATTGTCCACTGACGCAGGCGGAAACAGAATCTGAAGATTCGTTCTTGTTCAAAAACTTGCAAAAACAAGAAACGAAAAAAAACCTGATCCAATTTTCCTTCTAAGAAAACTTCAACGCAAGTAGTTAGAAGACGAAAATTAAAATCAAGCGAAAACAAATTTTTGAAGTAGTCGAAAATCGTAAAGCTGAAAAAAGGCAACTTTAATTCATCAAAAACTGTCGAAAAACAACCAACCAAAACCATTCTTAAAGCCGAAAAACAAAGCCTAACCCTAATCGGAAACGAAAAGTAAAGAAATTGCAAAAAAACCCCTAGAAAAACAGTAAATTAAGAAACTACACTAAAAATTGTAAAATTACGACAATGCCACTGAAAACAGAAAATTGTTCAAAACTCCATCAAAACAATTCTGGATGGTCGAAAGATGCCTTGCCATCCGGATTGGGCTAAAATCTGATTGGGTGACCCGGATGGTTCGTTGGGCCGTTCTGAGTCACCCAATCAGATTTCAGCCCAATCCGAGCTCGTTTCAGTAGCCTCGGGAATCATGCCCTCCATCAATTCGGTGTTTCAGACACCTCACGTCCTCTTCTTCAAAAGTTCTGAACGTCGTGGAGCTGATTGTGGAACCAAAACTTGCCCCGCACCTGAATCACCTTGATCAACAACCAGCTCTGCGTCATCCACTCAGTTAAGAGTGACATTTGACAATATCAAAGTATGCAATCTTTCATGTAGGAATCTCTGATGACCTCAAGTCAAAAGATGAGACATAATTATCATAATGAAATTACCCATGACACTCATATTACAATCCATGAAATGATTTCATGGCGGTTCAATCCAGTACACGATACTCTATGTGCACCTATGTGATGATTTGATATCTCATATCCATGATGGATGTCATCAATCAACACATACTAGTATCAGCATATTTTTGATATCCTAATCTCCATAACACATGACTGGGGACATTTTAAGAATAAAAATAAACTATTTTAAGGACATTACATAATTTATTTAATGAAACGTAGACATTAAAGTAAATGATATAATGATATAAATAGCATCATGATACAAAGTTATGCCAATTAAGTAAAACCATCATATGTTCTTAGGGCATGTCCAATAGAAATTGCATGCCAAAATAGATTCACAGATCATAGCTAGCCAAGTTGCTGTGGAATACGAATCGAGAGAAGATAACATGATCAAATATCTCAGGACAGTAAGGAATATGGTGTCTAAGCTTGACTACTTCCTAATCGAGCAAATTCCCCATGAACAAAATTCAGAAGCAGACACACTGGCCAAGGTATACCGATAGGTAATTGGAACGAATGTAGAGCTGCTCGTGGAACAGTTGAACTCTAACAGCATAGCCCAAGTCTAGAATCATGTTATTGAGAATCAAGAAGACTGGAGGTATCCAATCTACAAATACCTCTAACATGACGTCCTCCCGCAAGATCCAAAAGAAGCTTGCCAAGTGCAGAGATGGACACCTCACTACCTCCTAATAGGAGATGACAATGTATAAAGAAGATCATACAATTGGCCCATGCTCAAATGGTTAAGCAATTGAGAAGGATAGTATGTCATTGAAGAGGTACACAGCGAAATATGTGGATCAGATATAGGAACTAAAACCGCTGCCAAGGAAATCGTAAGGATATAATATTATTGGCCCTCAATGGTTTCAGACATACAGAAGTGTGTGAGCTGCCAATTTCACTGAAACAAATCACACCTACCTCCCACTAAGCAAGTCTGATCAAAATTCAATCATTTTTTTGTTTGTAGAAGACCCGGTTCAAATTCTAGTTCGGTACCTCTCCACCAAGTTGCGAGGAAGTTGAGTAAAAATGAACTGGGACTTCAATTCCTCCACTAGAGATTGGAAAGGACCCACTAACAGATGTCGAGGAACTAACCTCAAGTATCCCTTAGAAGAGCTGAAGATTGAAGGAACCTCCAGCCTAAAGAAACACCTAAAGAGGTCTAGTGACACAGGAACTCTATACAGATGATAGGTGGCTTTAAAAGCAACCATCATCCGGATAGAGTTCGGGGTGAATTGAGCTAGGGGCATGACCCAAAAAAAGACTATGTTAAAAAACAAAGACTGGCGGAAGGGATAAAGGAACGCCCCCTCCCTTTCGGAGGTTGGAACTCGGCCTGCTTGCTGAAAGGGCTCTCAACCTCAGTGCCAATGGAGATATCACCCTCATCGACGTCCATCTCCATATAAATCTAGGCGATGTCAGTAGGGTCTAGCGAAGAAGCCTGAGAACTGACCCCAAGATTAGTTAAGTCATAGCTCAAGCTGGGCATGGGGAGAGCCCAAGTGTAGAGAGGGGAATCATAGAAAATACCATTGTCAAGTGTTTCAAACTGGGAGGTGGAAGCGTCTGAAATGGTAGACATCTTTTAGTAAAAGAGGTTTGAACAAGAGAAAACTCATAATAAGCTAAAGCAAGGTAAAGAAGCTGTAGAGGGGTTCAAAGGTTTTGTAGAACCGCGGATATAAGCAGCTTTAAAAGCCTGTTAAAATTCTGGGTAGAAGCTAATGAACCAAAAACGTTACCTTTCTCCTGGGGCAAGTGGCGCTACTGTTCTAGAAATAAAGAACTCTTCATCTTCCTCCTAACAAGGTGGAGTGGGTCAATCTCCCAAAATTTGAAGCACGTTTTTGGTTCGTGATCCAGGACGATTTTTTGATTGTCCGCAATTATCTGACAACAACCGAATAGGAAAAGAAAAGGGATGTTTTGCGTGATATCTCACGATTTTGGCCTAACTTGAATTGCAATTCAAAACCAAAAGTAAAGAGAAAGAAAAGGAATTTCTATTCTTGGAATAATGTCGAAAATAGAGCTTCTTTTAAACTAAGATAAAACGAAATATTTATAACCGAAATCAATCCTAAACCTAATCGAAATTAATTAAAAGAATCCTAATCGGATTTAGAAATAATTAAAAAAACAACAAAATTATTAAAATATCCCAAAAATATAATTAAATCCGAAAAACATAAAAAGTGACCGAAAACCCATTAGGATGGTCCCCGATGGCCAAAAAACGTCATAGGCCATAGCAAAGCTATGAGGATTGCTCATTGGGCCATCTCCAATAGCCCAGTCAAGTTTTAGCCCATTCCGAGACCATTGGGTTAGCCCACATCCCAAGGTAGAGGATCGCATCAGTCCTTAACTTGGATTAGTTCGAATGTCCACATCATACTCCCCTTCTTCTGAAAAGCTTGTCGTCAAGCTTGAATTCGCACTTGACAAGGATTCCTTTTCCTCGATCATATACTAAATAAGTCAGCTTTCCTCCTTCTATTTTATCACGGACAAACGCAACTGGTCTTCCTTTTTGGCTAAATTCTCCCCCAATCCCCATCTTTGAAGTATCACAAGTGACTTAGAAAACCTTGTCGAAATCTTGAAGAATCCTATCTTCGGTCACAACATACCCTAGAAATATGTGTTTGTCCTCTTCGGAAAAATCTTCAATCTCATCTTCTACATCAAATTGCAAAAGCTTTAGCTATACTTTATGGGCCTCCGAGGTAGACTGTGATGTGGGCTCATACTGAAGCAACTTGAGAGACCTAGATGGTTTCGACACTGGGGACTCTAGGAACATAGATGGGGTTTTAAAAAATCGTCACCATCGTCATCCTCCTAATTTCATGACACGCAGGTCCGTTTCTAGGTCTTTCAATTGATTGAGAATTTCCATTTAGTGACTGAGTAAGAATTGACTCTTGCTGGGGCTGAGAATCGAGGTCAAAATTGAGCTCATGTTGGATCGGTATATCTTCAACATTGCGGACTTGCCCTTTTTCATTGTCGTCAATACCTCCACTTTCTTGTCAGGGTTGAAAATAATTTAGAGCTTCGAATCGTGCCGTCAAGACCTATAACAACTTCGTCGCATCACGAAGAGAAGGCTAATTGTTGTTTTACTCCATTCTGACAAAATTTTTGAAATTCTGATACAAATTAAGTTTAATTCGGATGAATAGTTGCGGTGAATAGTAGCGAAACAGTGACGGTGATCAGTGTCGATGAATAGTGCGATGGCAACAATTTCAAAAAAAACCTTTCGATGATCTCAAATCAGTTCTCTGATACCAAGGTGATGCAGGACGATTTTTGGATCGTCCGCAATTATCTGACATCAACTGAATAAGAAAAGAAAAGGGAGGTTTTGCATGATCACTCACAATTTTGGCCGAACTTGAATTGCAATTCAAAACCAAAAGTAAAGAGAAATAAAAGGAATTTCGATTCCGGAAATAATGTCGAAAACAAAGCTTCTTTTAAACTAAGACAAACAAAATATTTATAACCTTAATCTATCCTAAACCTAATTGGAATTAATTAAAAGAATCCTAATCGGATTTAAATAAAAGAATCCTAATCCCATTCAGAAATAGTTTAAAAAACAACAAAATTATGAAAATATCACAAAAATATAATTAAATCAGAAAAACATAAAAAGTGCTCAAAAACCCATCAAGATGGTCCCGGATGGCCGAAAAAAGTCATAGGCCATAGCTTGGCTATGCGTATTGCTCATTATGCCTTCTCCAGTACCTAGTCAAGTTTCAACAAATTCTGAGACAATTGGGTCAGCTTGCATCCCAAGGTATAGGATCTGCATCAGTCCTTGAGTTGGATCGGTTTGGATGTCCACATCATATCGGAACCCCATAAACAGTCTGTTTATTTTCATGAAATAAAGGCGACCCATTTCTACAAGTCTAAGATGGGTCGGTTATTGCTAAAATTAAAGCAGTGCGACTTTCCAATTCAGACCATCCAATAGTTTCCCAAAACTAAGAGAACACATCTTCTCTCCAAAAATTGCTGTTGTGAGAAAATAGCACAACTTTTAAAAGGGCTGCAACATCAGGATGGTAAATCTCAATGCCTGAAGGTCTGCCTCGTGATTTGTTACAAGAAAATAGTTTGATTTTTTAAGGGTCACATCGTATAGATGGCAGTTCATAATACCCGAAGGATAGCCTCACAGCTTGAAGATGGTAACTTTGAATACCTGAAAAGTCAAGCCCATGACCTAGAGATGATAGCCCTAAATGCCTAAAGGTCAGGCCTTCGACCTCAAGATGGCAATCTTTAATGCCTGAAGGTTAAACTCTTGACTTGGAGATGGTAATTCTGAAAACACCTGAAAGTGAGATTGGCAAGTCTCGAGGTACGAGTGGATAGGGACCTCCTACCACCAACCTCCTAGGTCATGGAGCTAGAGGTCCCTGACCTCCAGATGAGCACAACAGAGGCCTCACCAAACCCCAACCTACGACCTCATGAACCCCTACCGTGCTCATGTACCTCCCATGCCGCGACCTAGTGTGCGCAACTTTTCTTGACTCCAAATAATAATTAGCCAGCTTGTAGCTCTTGACCAAAGACTTGAATGGAAAGTTACCACCCAAAAAGTTAGTAGTTACAAGGAAGAGGTGAACCCATTAACGGCAATCGCTTGAAGATGGTAATTTAGGCACCAACGACCTCTGAGCTCGTTGGACCTAAAAGGGGGTAATGAAGGGTGAAACGGGTACAACCCAGATAAGTCAACATGGACGGACAGGATCCGGATGAAAATCAACCCCAAATGGGTTGAAGGCCCCATGCCTCTAATATCGAAAAGCCAGGCTCACTAAGTCAAAGAGGAAAGGTGGGCAGCGACCTGCTACCATGACCTCCCGGATCATTGACCTACAGGTTACTGAATTCCTGAATGAGCTTGAGAGAGGTACAGCCAGAGCTCGACTTGCGACTTGGTAACTCCCAACTTGTCTCATAAACCTTCTAGGCCTACGCGACTCCTAATCACTCCCACAAGACAAGGACTACTCTGCGCAACCTCACTATAAGAGATGTTCGAGACACTCAACATCCATGGGGAGGTCACGAAGTTGGTCTGAAGGTTGGTTAGCAAGCCCATAACTCTTAATAGAGACGTGAATGGCAAGATCTCTTATCCCAGGGAAACTCCATGATTCTAGGAGTAATTGGCGGAATTCAACAGAATCCCACAATTATCCTAATGGCCTACTGTTACGCATTACGGAGTAGAGATCTAGGAGGTAACGGACTTCCTGTTTTTACTACTTAACCATAAAACAAACAATCATTCTCGGGACTAAGAAAACTATTTACAATGCAACTCTGACTCTGGATAGTTTTTCAAAGAACGATCATTACCTTCAACTATCTCTCTCAGAGCACTAACTTAGGCATCAGAGATCTTCCCTGGGCGATAGCCCCCTCCAGTGACCATTTTCCTCATTTTCTCAGGCTGCTGACCATAGAGTTCCATCAGGATCTGTGGGGTGAACCAGAGTCCATTCTCGACCCCGTCACTTTTGGTGCGGTCAAAAATGGACTCCGGGTCACCTCACAGATCCTGATGGAACTCTACGGTCTATAGCCTGAGAAAATGAAAAAAGTGGTCATTGGAGGGGGCTATCACCCGGGGAAGAGCTCCGATGCCTAAGTTAGTGTTCCGAGAGAGATTGTTGAAGGTAAAGACAGTTCTCTGAAAAACTGTCTAGATTTTTCTTAGTCCCCAGACTGATTGTGTGTTTTTTGGTTAAGTAGTAAAAAGAGGAAGTCCGTTACCTCTTGAATCTCTCCTCCGTATTACGTAACTGTAGGTTATTAGGATAATTACAGAATTCTGTTGAATCCTGCCAATTGCTCGAAGAATCATGGAGTTTCCCTGGGACGAGAGATCTTGTCATTCACGTCTCTGTTGAGAGCTACGGGCTCACTAACCAACCTTCAGACCAACTTCACGACCTCCTCGTGAATGTTGAGTGACTCGAACATCTTTTCTATTGAGGTCGCGCCGAGTAGTCCTTGGCTTGTGGAAGTGATTAGGAGTCGCGCACCGTTGGTCGTGGCATGAAAGAGTTATGAGACGAGTTAGGAGTTACTAGGTCACAGGTCGAGCTCTGACTGCACCTCTCTTGAGCTCATTTAGGAGGTCGGTAACCTCTAGGTCAATGACTCGGGAGGTCGGTGGTAGCAGGTTGCTGCCCACCTTTCCTTGTTGACTTATTGAGATTAGCTTTCCAGTATTGGAGGCATGGAGCCTTTGGCCCATTTGGGGTTGACATTCATACGGGTCCTGCCTGCCCATATTGACTTATCCAAGATGTACCCATTTCACCCTTCACAAAGACTTCTGCGTTTTCATGGTAGCTTCATTTATGTTTGTGCTTCCATGAACAACCTATAACATTATAGTATTTGCTGAAAAAGCATTATAGCTTAATTGGTTAATAACATGTTGTGCCTTCCTAGGGATTATATTTAGTCAGATGCATGATTGACTATATATGTTAATGTTTCTATAGGGTTTTTAGACTGTTTTCCGATTGCAGAGTATCTTGATGAATCAATGTTGATACCAAAAAATACATCAGTCGTAATTCGTCGAGTTCTTGCACGCCCTCACATGCCTATAGTTACTGCACCAGTTCCTGAACCAGACGAGTATTTATCTTAATCCTTTAAAGTTAATTCATTCAGTTAGGTTTAATTTTTAAGTGAGTTTTTCTATCATTAGAACATTGTTGTAGACATAAAGTTCAAACCATTTTGTGATTTAAATTTACTCTCATTTCGATAAGTGAATTTTTGCTTACAGTGATAATGCAGTATTTTCATTCCCTGCTTCGATTGACAAAGTATTTTCCTTTGATTATTCTCTTCCTCTTCCATCATCTTCTTCCTACGTTGTTCAACTATCCGGTGATGATGCAATTCAACTATTACCATTTTCATATCAATATTTCACGTTTCTCGTAGACAGGAAGAAAACCGAGAGGGCTATGTGGAACTGCACTCTATATTTCTGCTCTTTAATATAAAAAGATGGATAAAAGTAAATTGCTTATTCTTATTACTTTCAATAGAAAGTTTAGGTTGTCTAACTCTTTCTAAAAGACATTCTTATGCATTATCTATTATGGTGAATGGTGATGAACTAGACAAAGGATATTGTTTGGGAAGGTTTCTCTCACAACCCTATATTTTTCAATTGATTGTATAAGGAAAATAACCAATTCATGTAGTTTTTTTAACTTACCCATGGTTATTTTGAAGAAACATGGTGTGCTTTTAGTCTGGAATTTAGTGAGAGGTTTAGAGAGTGATCTTGGATAAGCTAAAAATGTAGTATAATTGAGGATCTGATGGTGATTCAATGCCAATCAAACTGGACCTATCACAAGAGCTAGAGCAAATAAGTTAAGGAAAGCATTAATCACATTTGTGCAAGGAAGAGAAGAAA
>JAOXNR010053878.1:0-13445 GCA_028571225.1 Parsonsia alboflavescens | reverse complement strand
TATGGATGGGTAGGCCACAGTGTGAGATAGTTCGGGACTTCTGGAATTGAGACCTGTTGTGGGTGTTCATTATTTTTTATGCACATGTGGTGCAGGATGTTGTGGCGGAACTGTGGGTGTCTCCTTTGAACTCCTAGGTTAGATAAATTAAAGGCAAACCAGCCAAGGTTTTCTTCCATGGCAAAGTGATAGAGGTTGGTTTCTCTTTTGGGAGCAAGACTGGTGATGGTTCGGTGAAGACTGATTATGATATATTTACCATGATTAGGAGATAAGAACCGAAACCATCCAGCAGGACTATAGAACCATGTGAGCACCTTAAAGAAATGGAGATGCTGGGGTGATAGATTTCTTGCATTGTCGCTGGCCCATATGTAAGACTGTAGGTTAGTTACATTAAAACTGAATGCAATGGCATGGGCCTCGAGTAGGTACCAGAAGTAACAAAGGGCCAGCTTGGGTAGATTCCATGGGTTGCAATAGTCAGATAGGGTTTATCCGGGTTGTTTGCTAATCCTTGGAATATGCCAGATCCATGTTGTTGCAGAATAAGCTTGTGGAACAATTTATAATTTAATTTGCTTCTTAAGGGCAAGACTAAATCCAAAATTGTTTCTCTGACCTCTGGTGGTAGATGGGTGAGATCGAATGGTGCCAGGCAAGCTACTGGTCTGGATGTGGTCATAGCCAATCTTTTTGTTGGTCTGCTTAAGAAATCAGCAAAGACATTATCCTTTCCCTTGATATGTTTGGCTTCGAATGAATACCGGGCAAACCATTGTTGCCATCTTAACAATTGTCCCTGTGGTATGACCTTCTGCTTGAATTGTAACATTTTGAGAAAAGAGGACATGTCTAATTCGATCTGGAAGGTATGGTTGATCAAATAGAACTCGAATTTTTCTATGCCTCTTTTGACCGCAAGGATTTCCTTGAAGGTCGAATGATAATGTTGCTCAGCAGGCTTGAATTCACCGCTAGCGTATCTACAGATCTTTCTTATCCCATCAGGGAATTGCTCAAGCAAGACTGCACCCCAATAGTGGTCTGATGCATCTGTTTGGAGGATGCAGGTGCCAGTAGAAGGAATCTGTAGTGGAGGGACCATAGCGGCAATTTCCTTAAGTTTCTGGACTGCTGTAGTGTAGGCAATTTCCTTAAGTTTCCTTAAGTTCCTTAAGTTGCTAGAAGCCTGACTTGAGGTCGAACTTAGAAAAGATCTGGGCGGTGGAGAGGTACTAGAATAGAGCTGCTCTTCTAGGTAGAGCAGACCTATTAGAGATGATGCATTTGTTCAGTTCCTGGTAGTTGATGACCAGGCGGAGTTTTCCTCTTTTCTGTTCCGCTCGCTTATTGACATAGAAGGCCTGAGAAGCCCAATCTGAAGAAGTTGGTTCAATGAGACTCTGAGAGAGTAGAGACCTGAGTTCCTCTGTAGCCAACTGGTAGTGGTCCGGGGACATACCAGTATGAGATGCTTTGTGCGGAATGAGTGCAGGTGTGTTTTGAAAGGAGAGTTTTACAAAAAAGTCTGGGTTTTTCCATAAGGGATGAAAACATTTTTGTAAACACTCGTGATGTGAGGAGGCACATGATTTAGAAATTAAATTTTGTTTAATATGAAACAGTCTGTCATCAATGGTGAAAAAGTTTGTTATCATTGATGTCCATGATAACAGATGTCCACGATGCTAAGACCTTGGGGGGTAAAAGAGAAGTTAGGGATGAAGTGGATAATATCAAATCCGATAACGATGTCTTTACCAAGTAAGTGGGAGCCATAGAATTGGTGCTGGATAATCAGGTGAGGGAATATACAGACATGAACAGGTTTGCTAATTTTCTCGATGAGAAAATCCTCACCTTTGGCAGCAAGGAAGATCTGCTACGTGGGTTCCCAGTATTCAGGAGGCAAGATTTCCGGGTTAAGAACAGAGCTGATAGCTCCTGTGTCAATGAGGGCTAAGACCGGAATTGGTGTAGAGTCAAGTGTGGGTTGCATAGATAGCACAGTGAGTGGGTATGGCCGAGTTGTAATAGAATGGAGCTCTGTGTGATTTGAGAATGCTTGGATAGGGTGGAAGTCAGATTCATTATCCGAAGAGGAATCGGATCCAGAACTGTAGGTGTATGGATCAAGATAATGAACTATGGCCAAAATAGCTGAGGTGGACGGCTGATCTTCGAGGGAGAAGAGTGTTTCAAGATGATCAAATTCTCCAGGAGAAAGGTGTGAAGATAACTGGGCCATAAGTTTGGACTTCGGTTTCTTCTTAGGGCACTTGTTGGAAAAGTGGCCAGGTTTTCCACAGTTAAAACAGTAGTCGAAGGGAGGTGATGGAGAGATTTTCCTGTGGAGGTATTTCCATCTTGGCTTCTTGTGGGTTTTTGAATTTCTTTGATTGGGAAAAGGTCTTGGTTTTGTGTTGTGAAGGTGGTTTGGATCGGCAATGACATTTATCTGGATCTTTACATTTGATGTATAAATGCTTGTCACTGCATGTGGGGCCAAGCTTAGAAGTCTGAGACTGGAATTTCTGCCAAAATCTGGTCTGGACACAGAGTTTGTCCAGGGATTCTTGCATGATAGACCGTATTTGTCCGAAAGCAATGTTTTCCCATGCAAGTCCGGAGGCTTTGATTTGTCGAAGGGTTTCATCAACCAATTCTTCGGGCACAGAGTTGACATATGCCTGTTTTAGACCAGCATCATCGATCTCATTGATGATGTAAAATCGTTTGCACATCCGGGCATAGTGTTTCTCAAGATCTTTGGGAAGGATGGAACAGCATTTCATCTTGAGATATTCTGTGGCGGCAGTGGTGATGTCATGGACAGAATCACCAATAAAGAACCGTCAGAGGGTAGTTAACACAGTCTCAAGGTCTGGTTGCTGAAGGAACTGTATCTGTCAATACTGGCCTAAGGAATTCCAGAAATCCCTTAGGGAACCATCAAACCGTGCCACAAAACTTTTAAGAACATGCTCCCAATCATTCTGTTGAAGGTCAGTGGATAACCAAGCATAAAGGGATTGGAGTCGAGCCCGCCATTGGGATGGTGGAATGTCATCGAGGGTGAACTTCGTAGCTGGTGGCTCAGTATGGACTCGAGGAAAAGGATGGGGTCCTATATCTAGGGGTGTGTCTTCAGGTTCCTCGACCTTAGGTTCTAGACCCATCATATGTATTTCAAAGGCTTGGAATGGGTCAAAGTCATCTGATTGTGTAGACATAGAATCTGAGTCGGAGGAGTCAAATGCATCTATGACGGGTGTAGCTGAATCAGAAGTACTGGCTGTATCAGTATGTAGGGAATGGAGGAATGAGGAGATGAGGTTGGGTCTTTCCTCGATGGTGAACAAAGGGGCTTTGGATGAAGCTCCAACAATGGGATCATCCGGAGTGCGAACGGATGGGCTTGGTGCAGGAGGTGTTGTCGGGAGAGTGGCAGGTGGATAGACCGGAGGGGATGGAAAGAGAGGTGGTGCAGTATATGAGACTTTGGGTACTTTGGGCTGGCGGCCCCATAAGGCCAAAGCAGGGGAGTAAGATACTGCAGAGGATGTGGGTAGATCTGGTACTGTGGATGGTATTTGTGGGAAATGGGTTGGTATATCGGAAGGGAACAGATTATGAGGAGTGTGGGTAAGAGAAGAGTATTGGGCTTCAAGGCGTGAGAGTTGGGCCTTGAAGAACTCCTTCTCTTTATGCATCTGGGCCATCTTGGGTGACCACTCGATGGTGTATTGGACCAAGTAACTTAGTTGTTGGTGCAGGTTCTCGATCTTTTGATGGGCCTCTTGGATCAATTTTACTAATTGCGCCGTCTATGAAGTCTGTTGGGATATTTGAGTCTGGACCTGCTTTTGAGTTTGCAAGATTTGTCCAAGCACTTGGTTTTAGGCCAATGCATTTTCATTCTGCCAATTAATGGCAGATTCCACAGCAAAGACAGGTTTACGGTTTCCATGAGAGTCCACAGCTGTCTGGGTGTTGATTTTCCAAGTATGATGGGAATTCTCTTTCTCGAAAGGAGTGAGAGGAGGGAAATCAGTATCATACGAAGAAGAAGAGGGAGTGTTGGTAGACATCATCATAAAAGGAAGGGGACTATTGGTCTGGAGGATGGAATTTTGGTGGTGGCGGACATGGAGGCACTGCAGGGTCATCCCAACCTGTAGGTGGTGCAGAGAGGTATGGTTCATGGGGAGTATAAGTGACAAAGTAGTCGAATTTGCCACTGGGCTCGCCAACAAGGTCAACATGTGGATCTCCAGCCTCATATCTGGCTCGTAGAGCTCGTTGAGAGGTACCAGGTGTGGGAACAGAAATCATGGAGATCTCGGCAGGGAAGAGAGTGGACAATCCGGCTCTGTTTGGGAAGCTGACTCGTACTGAGCCATCAGGTTGTGGGATCATCTGAGGATTGGTGGTCTGTGTCGACTGTACTGGCTTAGTAGTGGCCATGTGTTTCTCATAGTCGGTCATCTATGAAGTGAGAAGTAGGAGTTCCAACTGTTCCCGAGGGATCTGTCTAGGGACAAATGTGCACTGTGGGGCAAATGGGGAATCCACAGTAAGGAACAAGGATTCACCATTTTCCAGATGAGAGGGAAGTGACAAATCAATAGAGTGGTTCTGAAGTCGATAAGCCAGTTGATGGTGTAGTGTAGCCATGAAGGTGTTTTGGAGTTCAGGGCCAGAGATCTGGACCTGGACTTTGAGAGTATCTTGCAGAGAGGGGTCATCAAGGCACAAGGTAAAGTTGGGAAACAGGGTGATAAATACTGTTCCTGCATTAAGAGTGGTTTGTACTGTGCCGATGACTGCATACTCGTACTTTCTGAAACGAGCATCCAGAAGTGCAATGCATGAAACCATTGGTAATCCCTTACGGGCATGTAAAGTAAGGGCAAGTTTCACGGCTCCGATGTGAACATGGGTGAAGCCATCAGTTTTCCATTTGTCGATGAGGGCTTCAGGAAATTTAGGGGTGATGTATTGTTCGGAGGAGGTAGCAGGTAAGGGATGTGAGGTAAAGGTAGAAGACTGAACAAAGTCTTTAACCAGAGAGGACGGTGTATGACCAAAAATCTGGGTAAGGCTATAACCAAACATTTTTTTGGGTTTTTCATATATGGAGAAGGGATTCACGAGGGGGTAAGAAGACATGGGATATTTATCAGATTCGGACTGATACTCAACCTCATACACAGGAGGGATCTTAGACTGAATACTGGTGGACAGATTAAGAGCACTGGGTACGGATATGGGGATTAGGTTCGTGGAGGCCATCCTGGAACAAGAAAACAAAAAATTTTCAAAATCAAATTTCTCACACCAACAGTTTGCAAAATAGCGCCTTCCTCAGCTTGGGGCAAACAACAAAGGGTTCTTTTGAAATTGATTTAGAAAATCATGAGGTAACTTATCCCTCAAGTTTAGTTTTCGGAGTAGAGACCTCTGAGTGTTCTGATGAACTTTGTGTGAAGGATCCAATGAAGGCAATCACTAAGTTCAGAGCAAACTAATCACAGACTTCTGATTCAGCTACACCCGTCATAGATGCATCTGACTCCTCCGACTCAGATTCTATGTCCACATAATCAGAAGACTTTGACCCATTCCAAGCCTCTGAAATACATATGATGGGTCCAGAACCTAAGGACGAGGAACCTGAAGACACACCCCCAGATACAGGAACTCATCCTCTTCCTCGAGTCCATACTGAGCCACCAGCTACGAAGTTCACCCTCGATGACATTCCACCATCCCAATGGCGGGCTCGACTCCAATCCCTTTATGTTTGGTTATCCACTGACCTTCAACAGAATGATTGGGAGTATGTTCTTAAACATTTTGTGGCACGGTTTGATGGTTCCCTAAGGGATTTCTGGAATTCCTTAGGTCAGTAACAACAGATACAGTTCCTTCAGCAACCAGACCCTGAGACTGTGTTAACTACCCTTCGACGGATCTTTATTGGCGATTCTGTCCATGACATCACCATTGCCCGGACAAAATATCTCAAGATGAAATGCTGTTCCATCCTTCCCAAAGATCTTGAGAAACACTATGCCCGGATGTGCAAACGATTGTACATCATCAATAAAATCGATGAAGCTAGTCTAAAACAAGCATATGTCAACTCTGTGCCCGAAGAACTGGCTGATGAAACCCTTCGACAAATCAAATCCTTCGGACTTGCATGGGAAAACATTGCTTTCGTACAAATATGGTCTATCATGCAAGAATCACTGGACAAGCTTTGTGTCCAGACCAGGTTTTGGCAGAAATTCCAGTCTCAAACTTCTAAGCTTGGCCCAGCATGCAGTGACAAGCATCTATATATCAAATGTAAAGATCCAGACAAATGTCATTGCAAGTCTAAACTAGCCTCACAACATAAAACCAAAACCTTTTCCCGCTCGAAGAAATTCAAAACCCACAAAAAGCCAAGATGGAAATACCTCCACAGGAAAATCTCTCCATCACCTCCCTCTGACTACTGTTTTAACTGTGGAAAACCTGGCCACTTTGCCAACAAGTGCCCTAAGAAGAAACAGAAGTCCAAACTTATGGCCTAGCTATCTTCACACCTTTCTCCTGGAGAATTTGATCATCTTGAAACACTCTTCTCCCTCGAAGATCAACCGTCCACCTCAGCTATTTTGGCCATAGCTCATTATCCTGATCCATACACCTACAGTTCTGGATCCGATTCCTCTTTGGATAATGAATCTGACTTCCACCCTATCCAGGCATTCTCAAATCACACAGAGCTCCATTCTATTACAACTCGGCCATACCCACTCATTGTGCTATCTATCCAACCCACACTTGTCTCTACACCAATTCCGGTCTTAGCCCTTATTGACACAGGAGCTATCAGCTTTGTTCTTAACCCGGAAATCTTGCCTCCTGAATACTAGGAACCCACGCAGCAGATCTTCCGTGCTGCCAATGGTGAAGATTTTCTCATCGAGAAAATTAGCAAACCTGTTCATGTCCAAATCTTCCCTCACCTGATTTTCCAGCACCAGTTCTATGGCTCCCACTTAAATAGTAAAGACATTGTTATCAGATTTGATATTATCCACTCCATCTTTTACCCCCAAAGGTCTTCAGCATCGTGGACATCTGTTATCATGGACATCAGTGACAACAAACTTTTTCACCATTGATGACAAACTGTTTCATATTAAACAAAATTTAATTTCTAAATCATGTGCCTCCTCACATCACGAGTTTTTACAAAAATGTTTTCATCCCTTATGGAAAAACCCAGATTTTTTTGTAAAACTCCCCTTTCAAAACACACCTGCACTCATTCCGCACAAAGCATCTCATACTGGTACGTCCCCGGACCACTACCAGCTGGCTACAGAGGAACTCAGGTCTCTACTCTCTCAGAGTCTCATTGAACCCACTTCTTCAGATTGGGCTTCTCAGGCCTTCTATGTCAATAAGCGAGCGGAACAGAAAAGAGGAAAACTCTACCTGGTCATCAACTACCAGGAACTGAACAAATGCATCATCTCTAATAGGTTTCCTCTACCTAGAAGAGCAGCTCTATTCCAGTACCTCTCCACCGCCCAGATCTTTTCTAAGTTCGACCTCAAGTCAGGCTTCTAGCAACTTGGCATTGACCCCACCAATAGATACAAGACTACCTTTTGTATCCCTAACCACCACGACCAATGGACAGTCACGCCCTTTGGACTGAAAGTTGCCCCATCACTCTTCCAGAAAGCCATGACCACCATCTTCCAGCCATTGTTTCCCCATTGCCTCGTATACATTGATGACATCCTTCTCTTTTCCCAGACAATGGAGGAACATATACAACTTCTTCAACGATTCCATCAAATCATCCTCCAATATGGAATCAATGCTTTCTGAACCAAAGATGCAGATCGGACTAAGCCAAATTGACTTCCTAGGCATGCATATCACCGCTGGATCATTCTCTAATCATCCACATATTTCTACATCCTTACTTGAATTCCCTGATGAGATTATGAACAAACATCGGCTTCAACAATTTTTAGGTATCATAAATTACATTTGTGATTTTATACCTAACATTGCCCAGTACAGATCTTTACTCAGCAAAAGGCTCCGGAAGAATCCTCCACCATGGACACCTGCCTACACTACAGCAGTCCAGAAACTTAAGGAAATTGCCGCTAAGGTCCCTCCACTACAGATTCCTTCTACTGGCACCCGCATCCTCCAAACAAATGCATCAGACCACTATTGGGGTGCAGTCCTGCTTGAGCAATTCCCTGATGGGACAAGAAAGATTTGTGGATACTCTAGCGGTGAATTCAAGCCTGCTGAACAACATTTTCATTCAACCTTCAAGGAAATCCTTGCTGTCAAAAGAGGCGTAGAAAAATTAGAGTTCTATTTGATCAACCATACCTTCCAGATCGAATTAGACATGTCCTCTTTTCCCAAAATGTTACAGTTCAAGCAGAAGATCATACCACAGGGACAATTGTTGAGATGGCGACAATGGTTTGCCCGGTATTCATTCGAAGCAAAACATATCAAGGGAAAGGATAATGTCTTAGCTGATTTCTTAAGCAGACCAACGAAAAGATTGGCTAGGACTACATCCAGACCAGTACCTTGTCGGGCACCGTTTGATCTCACCCATCTACCACCAGAGGTCAGATAAACAATTTTAGATTTAGTCTTGCCCTTAAGAAGCAGATTAAATTATAAATTGTTCCACAAGCTTATTCTGTAACAACATGGATCTGGCATAATCCAAGGATTAGCAATCAACCCGGATAAACCCTATCTGACTATCTTCCATGTTTGCAAACCATGGAATCTACCCAAGCTGGCCCTTTGTTACTTCTGGTACCTGTTCGAGGCCCATGCCATTGCATTCAGTTTTAATGTACCTCACCTACAGTCTTACATATGGGCCTGTGACAATGCAAGAAATCTATCACCCCAGCATCTCCATTTCTTTAAGGTGCTCACATGGTTCTTTAGTCCTGCTGGATGGTTTCGGTTCTTATCTTCTAATTGTGGTAAATATATCATAATCAGTTTTCACCGACCCATCACCAGCCTCTATCACTTTGCCATCGAAGAAAACCATGGCTGGTTTGCCTTTAATTTATCCAACCTAGGAGTTCAAAGGAGACACCCACAGTTCCGCCACAACATCCTACACCACATGTGCATCAAAAATAATGAACACCCACAACAGGTCTCAATTCCAGAAGTCCCGAACTATCTCACACTGTGGCCTACCCATCCATACTACCCAGATCTCCGTGTCTACTTGGATGCTCAGGACCATCTCCACTATACTGATCATCAGGGCTACCGACAGTACCTCTACCCCATTGCTGACTCATCAGATGAAGACGGACCACTGGACCCTGATCCTGATGGGTGGATGCCCGAGTATAAAACCGACAAAGCCTCTGAGCCTGACACAGACTAGTGCTGTCATGTCCACTTTAATAAAGCAGCTGTCATCTTGTCGTATCCCCCTTATTAAAGTAAAGCTACTTTACTTTAATAAAGCTATGTACTATTTGCTTTTCCACATGCTTATCTTTACTTTTTTTAGTGGACTATAGCTGTATTATTTCATTTTGAAATCCGCCTTTGAGATTCGAGGTCTATATAAGGACTCTCATTTGTAACTCAAGGCAGAACAAGTTTTAGTTAGCACTTAGAGAGAGAAAGACTTGTAGTCTTCCTATAGTGTCACTCATCTGTTCTTTTCTATGTTTTTATCTATTCAATAAAATTCCCTTTTGAGTTTTTACCGTTCTCTTATTATCAGATTTATCAAGTATCTCGAAGGTAGGGGCTTGAAGAGAAAGATCTTTAAGGATCTATGTCTCTTGAAAACTAACGAGCTACTGGTTTCCCTTAGTGCCTACTAACTACACGTATGAGATCGATCTGATAGATTCCTGGTGTATTTGGTATCAAAGCCACAAAAACAGATTTTCAAAACCTTTGAAACTGCTTCTTGTTTTGATTAGTACGAGTCTACGTATCTCTGTGATTAGTATGCTCTGAACTTAGTGATTGCCTTCATTAGATCCTTCACACAAAGTTCATCAGAACACTCAGAGGTCTCTACTCCGAAAACTAAACTTGAGGGATAAGTTACCACATGATTTTCTAAATTAATTTCAAAAGAACCCTTTGTTGTTTGCCCCCAAGCCGAGGAAGGCGCTATTTTGCAAACTGTTGGTGTGAGAAATTTGATTTTGAAAATTGTTTGTTTTCTTGTTCCAGGATGGCCTCCATGAACCTAAACCCCATATCCGTACCCAGTGCTCTTAATCTGTCCACCAGTATTCAGTCTAAGATCCCTCGTGTGTATGAGGTTGAGTATCAGTCCAAATCTGATAAATATCCCGTGTCTTCTTACCCCCTTGTGAATCCCCTCTCCATATATGAAAAACCCAAAAAAAGTTTGGTTGTATCCTTACCCAGATTTTTGGTCATACACCGTCCTCTCTGGTTAAAGTCTTTGTTCAGTCTTCTACCTTTACCTCACATCCCTTACCTGCTACCTCCTCCGAACAATACATCACCCTTAAATTTCCTGAAGGAATCATCGACAAATGGAAAACTGATGGCTTCACCCATGTTCACATCTTAGCCGTGAAACTTGCCCTTACTTTACATGCCCGTAAGGGATTACGAATGGTTTCACGCATTGCACTTCTGGATGCTCGTTTCAGAAAGTACGAGTATGCAGTCATCGACACAGTACAAACCACTCTTAATGCAGGAACATTATTTATCACCCGGTTTCCCAACTTTAGCTTGTGCCTTGATGACCCCTCTCTGCAAGATACTCTCAAAGTCCAGGTCCAGATCTCTTGCCCTGAACTCCAAAACACCTTCATGGCTACACTACACCATCAACTGGCTTATCGACTTCAGAACCACTCTATTGATTTCCCACTTCCCTCTCATCTGGAAAATGGTGAATCCTTGTTCCTTGCTATGGATTCCCCTTCTGCCCCATAGTGCACATTTGTCCCTAGACAGATCCCTCGGGAACAGTTGGAACTCCTACTTTCCACTTCATGGATGACCAACTATGAGAAACATATGGCCACTACTAATCCAGTACAGCCGATACAGACCACCAATCCTCAGATGATCCCACAACCTGGTGGCTCAGTACGAGTTAGCTTCCCAAACAGAGCCGGATCGTCCACTCTCTTCCCTACCGAGATCACCATGATTTCGGTTCCCACACCTGGTACCTCTCAACGAGCTCTACGAGCCAAATATGAGGCTGGAGATCCACATGTTGACCTTCTTGGCTAGCCCAGTGGAAAATTCGACTACTTTGTCACTTATACTCCCCATGAACCATACCTCTCTGCACCACCTACAGGTTGGGATGACCTTGCAGTGCCTCCATGTCCGCCACCACCAAAATTCCATCCTCCAGACCAGAGTCCCCTTCCTTTTATGATGATGTCTACCAACACTCCCTTTTCTTCTTCGTATGATACAGATTTCGCTCCTCTCACTTCTTTCGAGAAAGAGCAATCCCATCATACTTGGAAAATAAACACCCAGACAGCTATGGACTCTCATGGAAACCGTAAACCTGTCTCTGCTGCGGAATCTGCCATTAATTGGCAGAATGAAAATGCATTGGCCCAAAATCGAGTGCCTGGACAAATCTTGCAAACTCAAAAGCAGGTCCAGACTCAAGTATCCCAACAGACTTCACAGACGGCCCAATTAGTAAAATTGATCCAAGAGGCCCATCAAAAGATCGAGAACCTGCACCAACAACTAAGTTACTTGGTCCAATACACCACCGAGTGGTCACCCAAGATGGCCCAGATGCATAAAGAGAAGGAGTTCCTCAAGGCCCAACTCTCAAGCCTTGAAGCCCAATACTCTTCTCTTACCCACACTCCTCATAATCTGTTCCCTTCCGATACACCAACCCATTTCCCACAAATACCATCCACAGTACTAGATCCACCCACATCCTCTGCAGTATCTTACTCCCCTGCTTTGGCTTTATGGGGCCGCCAGCCCAAAGTACCCAAAGTCTCATATACTGCACCACCTCTCTTTCCATCCCCTCCGGTCTATCCACCTGCCACTCTCCCGACAACACCTCCTGCACCAAGCCCATCCGTTCGCACTCCGGATGATCCCATTGTTGGAGCTTCATCCAAAGCCCCTTTGTTCACCATCGAGGAAAGACCCAACCTCATCTCCTCATTCCTCCATTCCCTACATGCTGATACAACCAGTATGTATTGGACCAAGTAACTTAGTTGTTGGTGCAGGTTCTCGATCTTTTGACGGGCCTCTTGGATCAATTTTACTAATTGGGCCGTCTATGAAGTCTGTTGGGATATTTGAGTCTGGAACTACTTTTGAGTTTGCAAGATTTGTCCAAGCACTTGGTTTTGGGCCAATGCATTTTCATTCTGCCAATTAATGGCAGATTCCGCAGCAGAGACAGGTTTACGGTTTCTATGAGAGTCCACAGCTGTCTGGGTGTTTATTTTCCAAGTATGATGGGATTGCCCTTTCTCGAAAGGAGTGAGAGGAGGGAAATCAGTATCATACGAAGAAGAAGAGGGAGTGTTGGTAGACATCATCATAAAAGGAAGGGGACTATTGGTCTGGAGGATGGAATTTTGGTGGTGGCGGACATGGAGGCACTGCAGGGTCATCCCAACCTGTAGGTGGTGCAGAGAGGTATGGTTCATGGGGAGTATAAGTGACAAAGTAGTCGAATTTGCCACTGGGCTCGCCAACAAGGTCAACATGTGGATCTCCAGCCTCATATTTGGCTCATAGAGCTCGTTGAGAGGTACCAGGTGTGGGAACAGAAATCATGGAGATCTCAGTAGGGAAGAGAGTGGACGATCCGGCTCTATTTGGGAAATTGACTCGTACTGAGCCATCAGGTTGTGGGATCATCTGAGGATTGGTGGTCTGTATCGGCTGTACTGAGCCATCCTGGAACAAGAGAACAAACAATTTTCAAAATCAAATTTCTCACACCAACAGTTTGAAAAATAGCACCTTCCTCGGCCTGGGGGCAAACAACAAAGGGTTCTGTTTAAATTGATTTAGAAAATCATGAGGGAACTTATCCCTCAAGTTTAGTTTTCGGAGTAGAGACCTCTGAGTGTTCTGATGAACTTTGTGTGAAGGATCCAATGAAGCCAATCACTAAGTTCAGAGCATACTAATCACAGAGATACGTAGACTCGTACTAATCAAAACAAGAAGCAGTTTCAACGGTTTAGAAAATCCGTTTTTATGGCTCTGATACCAAATACACCAGGAATCTATCAGATTGATCTCATACGTGTGGTTAGTAGGCACTAAGGGAAACCAGTAGCTCCTTAGTTTTCAAGAAGACATAGATCCTTAAAGATCTTTCTCTTCAA
>JAOXNR010053877.1:0-13446 GCA_028571225.1 Parsonsia alboflavescens | reverse complement strand
TAAGAGGAATGCTCCAAAAGAAATGAAACGCATGTACTATTTAGATTGCTTACGAGAAAAAAAATATTACTCCCTCTATCACTAAATAGAAATCATCAACTGCTGTTTTGCAAACATTAAGATCACCTTTTTTTTCCCCCTAAAGGAGGTAATATCAAAAAAACAATCTAAAAAAGTTAATTAATTAACAATAATGATTTATAATTAATATCAAGAAAAATTAATTAAAATAACACATATTCAGTAATGGAGAGAGTATATTAAGAAAATCTAGATAACCAATCAACAACAAATCAAACTCGGATAATCTCTTCCAAGGGTCTCGTGTCACAAAGATAACCTATCAAAATACAAATACAAGATATGTGGAGATGGGTTTTAGAAGCACTTTTCTTTGGAGTGAGATATTACAATTTGAAGCTCTATCAAGCACTTAGCACCTTTTTGGATGATTCTTGATTCAAGAAGTAAGGAGTGTTGAAATCTTTGAGATTGAATCAGTATGTAACAAGAGTTTAAATCTTTTAAGTCCAACTGTTCTTTCAAGTTGATGGGGACTTTTTTGAGCTCTTTTGTGCCAAAAAGTTGTTTGAAAAGTAGTGGAAGAGTCTTTTAAAATGAAGAAATTCGTTGTGTCTAATGGTTAGAAATTGCCAGTTTTGGACCCTGAAGCCGACAGGAATGGACGATCCATTCTTAGAAAATTTGCATGCAAAACTTGTCCAGAAACTTTCTAGAAAGGTTTTGAATTGTGAATCAAGCGATTTGGATGGTCTATTCCTGGACAGACTAAAGTTGACGGTTCAAAACGTACAATTGTCCAAAGACACTTGTATTTTAGATTTTTCAATAGGATTTTTAGTCGATTTGGTCCTATAAATTTGGACAAAAAAACAGTTCGGCAACTTAAATTTATTTTTAGCTATAACGGTTCCTCAAGTTTTTACGGATAATCAGAATGATAAAAAATACAAATTTTTGACCACTCACACGAAAGAACTGATCACGTGCGCTGCATGTGAGACGCAAAATTGTCCTTTCTCCTTTCTTTGCTGTTAGATCATTTTCCCCCGGTAGAGTACTCCGGTCAACGCCTCCGCCTCCGAGGTGATGGGATAGGCACTGAAGAACCAGTTCGTAGAGATCAAACCAGAGTCGCTGACTTTGATTCTTGTAATATTTTGGCATTGGGCTTGGGGTTATCATCATGCCAGAGTCACCCCGGTGGCTGGTTATGAAGTTCAAAGTAGCAGTAGTTAATTCTGTTTGATTTCAAGTTTTGAGAAAAAAATTGAAAATACACATACATTAGGTACTAAACTTACATTCTAAAACCCTTGTTGGACAAAATATTAAAAAAGAAAAAAGAAAAAGCACAAAAGTGGAACTGAAAAATGACGTCCGGTCGGATTCATAATTTCAGAGAACACAGTCTCAGATTTCAACCTATAACTGCCGGAAGTGTGAGTACCTCCGCCATCTGATTTGGCTGTAGAGTCACCGGAAACAGAGAACAACTCATCATCCGTGGTAGTTGCCTCCCGGAACAAGGAAAAGCAGACGACAATTATGATTCTGCAAATTCAAATCCTCATTTTCTCAGCCGCCTCTTTGCTTTGCAATGCAAATTCAAGGCTCCAAACTACATCGTTCCTTGCCGGACGCTCAAAAAAAAAATATTGATGAAAACCTCCGAAAATGAACAAGAAGCCAATGCAAGACTTGATGAGATAACCGAAGCTACTGCTTCTCTAATTTTCCGAGTCCCGGAACAGAGACTTACGGCCATAAGAAAGGGAAAAGGAAGTTTTTACCCCCTCTCGTGCAGTGCACATAATAGGATCCATCATGTGAGTAGATAAAAATCGATGGTTTGGACCATTTCGGCTATCTGAAAAATGTGAGGAACCATTAGAGTTAGAAAAAAAATTTAAGAGATCGAACTATTTTTTTGACTCAAACTTATGGGATCAAATCAACTAAAAAACCTTTTTCAATATATAAACGAAGACCTCTCTAAATTACTTTGATCAATAATTCTTGAAGTATGCTTCTAATGAGAACATATATTTTGAAAGATTAAAAACTATTTTTAAAAATATATTTAAAAACATTTTTCATTTAAAACAACATTTAAAAATCACTTTAAAGCTCAAACCAAAGTAAAGATCTTTTATTAAAATATGAGCTCGATAATTTAAATAATTAAAACCATTTAAAATCATTTTTAAAACAAGAATCATCAGCATAAGGAAAACTGGGTACAAAAATGGAATTAAGTACCCAACCAAGCTTCCTAAACTAGTTCTTCAATCTTGTAAAGTCTTGAACTCTTGGAAGACTTCCTCATTAAGTATCATAAATCAATTGTTGAAGAACACTTTGATGTATTCAAATCACCTACTAAAGATCAAACTTTGAATCTCATTAGTCCTAATTTGTTATCATCAAAATAAAGTTAATTAAAGCCTATTAGGGCTTTCATGTATTCTTAGATATCTCAAAGGAACTTATGATTATGTTTTGTGGTATACTAGAACCGAGACCTTTGATCTAATTGTGTATTTCAATGCTGACTTTGCATGTTGCAAAGTTGAAAGAAAGAGTACTAGTGGATCTCTAGTATCTTTTTATAGTAAAAAACAATCATGCATTTCACTTTAGACTATCGAAGCCAAGTATATAGCAACGGCTAGTTGTTATGCACAAGTGCTTTGGATGAAGCACACTTTATTTGATTATGGTCTTAAATTTGAGCATGTGCAAATTTTCTGTGAAAATACTAGTGCTATTTATCTCTCAAAGAATCTCGTCCAACACTCTTGCATTAAGCACATTGATATTAAACCTTACTTTTTTAGGAATCATGAGCAACAAGGTGATATCTCTATTGAGTATGTTTGTACAAATGAGCAAATTGTTGATATCTTTATCAAACCATTGTCCAAGAATAGATTTACAAGGCTAAGAAGGGTTTTGGGCATTTCAAAATTTCATGACTAATTTATATTTTTTCTTTGAAGAAAATAAGATTATGATGTATAGGTTTTGGACACAAAGCGAGAGAAATGGATTGTCCATTCTATGTGTGAAGAAGAGTCCAAATTCCTTCCAATAGTGAAATGGACACAAAAATTGACCTTTGGATTCAAAAGAGTGCCTTTTGGATCGTCAACTTTATAAGGGTTCTGTACAAACTTGTTTTGTTTTAATTTACCCAATGGATCGACATTCTTCAAAACTACGTCGTTAGACTAAAAGTTATCCTTGATCTCTTCTCCTCAAAATTGCATTGTTTCACTAAAAACTTTGAGCTCTTTTCATCAAAACTATGTCTTTTTAAGCCCCCCTTTTTCCAAAAATAAAAATAAAAATTATACTGAATCGGGTTTACCTGATTTGAACCTTTTTCCAATCAAATTTTAGACAACCCAATTAAAAAAAAAAGGAAAAGGAAATTTTTTTCTAGATTCAATCTCCAACTGCCGATCAAAAAAAAGGGCAACAAACCCTTAGTCCCCAAAATCTCATCTATTGCTCTCGTCGATCGCACCTCCATCTGCATTCTTGACTTTCGGAGCCTTCATCATTGTCGGTCACATGAGTCATCATTTCCTCCATAGCCTTCATCACTGTCGACTATTGCTCGTGCCTCTATCTTCTTCAACTGTTGAACTAGTCTTCACCGTTGGACTTATTGCTGGTCTCTTAATCGTCCGTTTGGTTGTGACTGACAAAGCAGCTTTTTAAATTGTTCAGCTCACTTGAAACTCAAAAGACTCAACCTCTCACATCTGTGGTTGAGATGGGCAGACATCCCAGCAAAATTGGTGGAAACATGGGAAAAATGATGGTTTTTGAAACTGGAAAATGAAGAACCCATAGTCGATTCATTGATAATCAAGCTAAACCCACTTTCAATTCCTTCAAAAAGGAGCAAAGACCTGTAATTCTTGATGCTTATGTTCAATTAGATGAATTACCTGAACTTAAAAATGGAAGAGTGATGGATATGTTTAGAACATTTGGTTGGATTCCTCTGCTTTATATCTTTGATGAATTTTATGTGGAGTATATGTATGAGTTTTATGCAAACATAAGAAAAGAAAGACGAGGACCAATCAAACTTGTCACTGATTTTTTTTTTTCTTTCCAAAGAAGGGAGACAAGTATATGATTTTGGTAATTCCTATATGTTCTATGGTTTTAGTACCTCTTATGTGGATTATAGATACGATGTATATGTGGTATAATTTCAAAATTTTAGCAAGATTAACCTATTACAGATTTGTATATCCGTAATCCAAAATTTTGTATCTAACACGTGGTCTTATGGTAGATTTCCCATGTGGAGTATGCTCTTGAAGTTACTTTGATGCTTCTTTATGCATTTCGATGATGCCAAGGGGGAGAGATATATGTGAATTAGAGCTATCAATTGGAGATGACCCGATCCAGCCTGGCCACAACCTCAATTGCCAAAAAATTTAAAGGGTCAGGGACATATTAGTCCCATTTTTTGAAGGGCCGTCAGATTCCTAACTCAGCCCAACCCCACAAGGGTCAAAGGTTGGGATGGGCTAGCCCTTATATATTTTTATATTTTTATTACTTTAAAAAATATTTAAAATAAAACATTTCAATTTTCACACAACTGTTAAAAAATGCAAAAAATAGTAAACAAAGTTAAGAGAAAAATGTAGAAAATTATTAAATACAAACCAACCATAAAAATGAAAAACTCAATTTTAAAACTCATTACCAACAAAAAAAAAACCCTAAACAAAGATTTTGAGTTTGAATAAGAAAAAATACTACTAAACAATAATATAATAATACTATAATAGTAATAGAAGTATGTACTTTTTTAATTATAATAAATAAATTATAAAATAAAATAACTTTTTAAATATTTTTGGCTCCAAGTGCTGGCTCAGCTTGACAATTCCTAAACCTCGTTGGCCCTTGGCCCCTAAGGGAAGTGCTAAAAAGCCCTTGTTGCAATTAGGGTTAGATTTGTCAAACTCAATCCTTCAAAAATTTGGGGTAAGATCAGGTGACCCCAAGGGCTCAACCCATTTTGACAGCTCTACTAGTAATGATTTTTATTTGAGATTTAATGTTTTAGGACTTTATTATCTAATTTCTTAAACTACGAAGTCAGGTAGGACCATGGAGAATAAAACGATACTCTCTCGATCATTAATTATAAGTTATTTTATCTGATTTATAATGTAGGTCGATTTACATCTATTCACACATATTAGGGATGCAAAAAACAATGCATTGATTTAGTCGAAATATAAAAAATATCCTCAATCAAATTACCTAGAAAATTAAAGTAAGAAATTATAACCACCGGGGTAAGAATGAAAAAAGTGCAATGCATACTTATGAAATTTTGTAAAAGATATATATTAAAAAACAATTTAAAGGTCTAAAGTGATCTACGGTTTGAACCAGAGGGAGTACTTGTGGTCATTTTGTTAATATTAAGATAAAGGTTTTTTTTTTCTAAAATATTTCTATGGAGAAGGAAATTAAAAGAAAAGGAGAAAAATGTTTTATGAAGAGCATGAGTAATAATGAAAAAAAGGAAAGTGAAATATCCATTAAACTATCCATAATAACTTATAATAATAGACAAAAAAAAATTTAAATGATTTATAATTAATGACGAAGGCAGTATAGTACCACTTTATTGTTTTATCATCTATAACAACTCATCAAAACCAGTGAATAATCATTTATCATTAAATTTAAATATTAATTTTTGTTATATTTTTGGCTTAATACTCTTAAATTAAGTCATTCTAGACTTATGCAGTTATCCAACCTTCCCCAACCCTCGCCATACCTCCTAACCCCACCCCATCCTACTTTTATTTGGATCACCCAAATCATTATAAGTGTGCATAGTCATATATTCTTTCATATAATAAAAACTTCCAACAAAAAAAAAAATATATATATAAAACTACGTTTTTATCTAAATAAGTTTTAGTTTTGAAAATTACTTATAAATTATACAATCAAACACAAAAAAACATTATTAAAAAATAAATTACTGCACTTACGTTATTCCCTTTCACCAATTCAATGAATTTCTAATAAATTGACATTATTATATTAAAAAATTACAAAAACACAAACCATAAGGAGCAAATGTAATAAAAACAATTTTTAAGTTTCTTCCTAAATAAAATTAAATTTATGTATAGATTTTAATTTTCTAAATTTTTTATTTATGCTTTCAGAGTTTTTGTCAGATTAGGGGTGTCCCATAAAATCGAGAAAATAATGAGATATCGATTTTTTAGTGGAAATATTTTGGGATGCGTCGCCATCCCTCTGTGCAATTTCCAAGTAAAACCCCACGTCACATAGCAATTTAGAGCAAATCGCATGTAGGCATGGCAATTTTCAGTAAATCTCCGCAATGCTTGGTGATTTGCCTTGATGTGGCCCACTCACTGTTTTGGTTGTCCTTCATGGTAGTCAAGTGCCATGCGACATGATGATTTACCTCAGACGCGTCTTTTCACATGACAATTTAGTTAATATCCCTCCCACATTCAAACCACCAATAATTGCTCACTTATTTCCCTAAACCAATCAAAAAATAATCTTTCTCAAATCCCTAATTTTATTTCATACTAAACCCTAATTCTTTTAACTCTAAATTTCTTTTCATTCTTTTATAATTTTTTTTAAAAGAAAAAAACTAACAAAGAAGCATTTGAATTCTATTTGTAATTTGTCTAAGTGTATTGAATTAAATTCCATTTAGTCTATTTCAAAAAAATAATACTAGACACTTTTCGTTTCATTTTATCCTTTGTAATTTTATTTAAGGGCTTTTAACCTATTTGGTCCCATAAGTTTATGTCAAAATATAGTTCGGTCCCAAATGTTTTTTTCGGCCATTACGGTCCCTTAAGTTTTTACAAGTAGCTGAAATGTCCAAACCACCAATTTCTTGCCTTTCACAAGATGGAACCGATCACGTGCACGACACGTGAGGGTTAAAATCGTCCTTTTGAAGCCTTGCACGAACTCAGATTGCCAGAGAAGATGATGGCAGGCCAATGGGCATGTCGGTTTGCTAGATTTTCGATAGAAACTAAAGAAACCAACGAATAACAATTTCGAGAAATTCTCACCCTCCTCCACCAAACCCCCTTCTTCTTGCCGGTGACGGAAAATTGAAAAAAAGGGGAAAAAACACCTTTCTTCTCCAACCGTCCTCTCTGTTTGGCCTTCAACTTCTCGCAACCCAAGCTAAAGGCTAAATTGTTCATGGTAAAGATTCCCAAGTGGTGGCGCCCTCCAACCTCTATGCCCTTAAATTGTTCATCGCCCTCGATTTAATTCAATTCAGTTCAACACTCTGCTGAATAGATTCATTCAATTCTTGCACAGTCCCACCACTTCGCTTGCCTATCATTGTCGGGAAATGGTAATGGATTTCCAAAATTCAAATTTTTAAGTAGAAAAGGTTCAAATTTTGTTGGGGAAAAAAAATCATGAAATGAAAACTGCATACCTCCAGAGTTTGACAGTAATGAAAAGAACTTGAATTAAACCAAGCTGCCAACAGAATTCATCCCTCCTCAAGCAGAAACTTCGATCCTTGAAACAAGAACTTGGGTTTAATTTCATGATGGAAACAAGAGACGGAGTTGGTGCAGATGAAAAGAAACAAACACAGGTTTGATTAGATCTACACAGATCTGGTGGGGTTGAGTTTGAGGCAATGTGAAGGTGGTGCTGAAGAGGACAGTGGTAGAAAGAAGGTTGTTTGGCGGAGGAGGGTAATACCGGAGATGACGACGAAAAGGTTATGTTCTGTTCCAGATTTTCTTTGTACTTACCTTCTCAAATTGTTTTCCTGAGTCTGGTGGGATCAAGACGAGGTGGATGAGGAATACCCATTTTCATGTTCTGCAACTTTGGTGGGGTTCGTATAACCATGTTTGCACGATCTATAGAGGGAGGGGAAAAAAAGCCCAAAAGAGAAATTTTGCCTCTCCGGCAATCTGAGTTTGTGAAGGGTTTAAAAGGATGATTTTAATCCTCATGTGTCGAACAAGTGGCAAGCTTCACCTTGTGAGTGGCTTGAAATTGATGGTTTGGACCATTCCGGCTATTCGTAAAAATTTAAGGGATTGTTATGACTGAAAAAAAAAAATTGAAACGAAAATGTATTTTGGCCCAAATTTGTGGGATCAAATAGGTTAAAAACCCTTTTATTTAATGTAATAATTTTAAGTTAATTCAAATAAAAGAATAATGATATGAATCTTGATTTCCATTTTGTCCCTTTAAGTTTAGTTTTGTCGTTACTTTTAATTTATTTTTTATATCTATTCAATCTAATTTATTAAGCAAGAGATAATAAATAATATTAAGCACTGTTGATTATATTTTTTTTCTTTCTTTAACTTTATTCAATTTAATCAAAAAAACAATTTATTTCAATGAAAAAACACAAAGATATACTCCACTAATAAATTGATATAACACATATGCAACACAAAAAAAGATCATAAGATAGTAAAATAAATAATGAAATGTGTATTAAGCTAAATAAAAATACAAGGATAAAATATGTCACTGTATGTCAAGACAAAGAATCCTTCTGATCATCTCGAAAAGGCTAAGGGGAGGTGGGGAAGAGAAAATGGGATGCATGTAATCCTCTAGAAGACGAGGCATGCCCATGTGGATACGATGGATGGAAAACAAGTGGCAGGGATGTAGAAGGCGGCTAAGGATATGGCATAGATGATGATGGCTGAAATGGATATGTCATAGATGATGATGGTTGTCTCGAATATGTTTGAGATGACGATGATATTGATTGCCTCAAAATATCCATAAACGATACACTAGCAAATCTTCGAAAATCCCTTACTGATCATAATAGGCAAATGATACTAGGCATATGTGGATAGAATGTCGATAATGGGGTGAGCGTCAAGTGTCCAAGTCCAGGATACCCCACTGGTGACACATCTGAATATCTGGGGGCAATGAGATGAGTTGGGGTTTGAAATACATCGTGCCTTGTACTCCCGGACTGATTGAACCCGACGGGACCACTACTGTAATCTATGAAACCCATAGGAAGAGACACCTCTGAAGGCTAGTTAATTGGCAGCATATGACTAACTCATGATCTCTGGGGCTTATCAAATGTGGGGAGGGGGGGGAGTCATCATAAGCCTACTCAAGAGAAGGAATAGGTGGTGCTACTTTAGAGGCATCCTCCTATCCACCTTATCTCCTTCTCCGACACTCATGAACAAGTGCCTGGCTGGTTGATGCTACCTGCACCATATGGAGCTCCCTCCAGCAATGACACCCTCCAATCTCTCTCCCAAACTATAGCATAACCCGAAAGCATCTGTCAGCCAAAGCATGGAAGACTCCTCTCTGAGTAGTGGGGCTCAAGTGAGGTCCCTCTACATGCACCTAGAGTCTTTGACCCAAGTCAAATATCTTATCCATCTGCATAAATAATAGTCAAAATAAGCAAACAAAGTTACAAATTCAATATACTATGTTGATAGTCTATCACATATGTATCTCATGCTCGTGCTCAGCAACTGGTCCTCGATATCCTCTATCCATACGGACATCCTATCACCTCGTCGGGTTATATAACAATGGCTCGATGATATCAATGCAAATAAACCTTGTGGGATCTCTCCATCCATGGTGGCGCATCAATGATCCATTGTTGTCTCTTCTACCATGCGACAATGTACAAGGCATGCTTCTCTATGAAGTCCCTACCAGGTAGTCCCCGTCTATCTCCTTTATGCAAATCTTCATTTGTCTCAGCTCACTAGGGTAAGTGCTATTCTAGACGAAATTGATGCTTCACTCTACCCAGATGAATGCATCTCCACAAGAGCAAAATATAGTGGGGGCACTCGACATTGCCATATCTCTTGCCCTACTGCGCTTCACCTCAGTATATGGTTGCCATGATAATTGTAAGGAGGACAAAAAATTAATAACTATGTTAAAATGGAAAATAAAATAGAAGTCCATAGCAATATTTTTTGAAAATTATAATATACCTTGCCATCCCAAAGGCCGTCTAAATGATCCCTATACACTCGCAGTGTTTGGGTCAGTGTCTGACTCTGATCCAACCACGTGTTCCACCTAGTTGCCCATGATCCTCCCACAGGGATAACTGATCAGACATCACCACGTCAGGGATTGACAATTGGCACACGCTCCCATATCTAAATCCAAAGTAACATAATGGTTTCACATATCTCTCTAGTGCCTCGCCGTGCAGCCCGACATAGACAACAATATAGATAAGCTAGGACTGCTAACCCCTAGCTAAACAACTCACATGCATCAAAGTCCTCGAGGAGATCTAGAAAAGAAGGCCAAAGTCTGCTACTCAGCTTGTCCAAGAACAAGTCTCCACCCAACAACACTAGAAGTATCATGTGAGCAAACTGTGCCACCCAAACCTCATCAACATCTGCAGGTAGTCCTTGTCGAATCTCCTGAAGGCAAAGTTGTGGCGAGAAAAGTGTAATTGTGCAAGCTCTTGACTAGAGGGGTAAATCCAAGATGCTATAGACAATACTGCACCCAATCTGCTGCAGTGCATGAGGGCTCCCTCTGAATCACTAGCACTCCATCTACTAGCAATCCCTACAAGACCTCAATGTTTTGTAGTGTGATAGACACCTCCCCAACCAGTAAATGAAAGGTGTAGGTCTCCTACCTCCATCTCTCGACAAAAGCTGTGATAAGTGCTGGATCGATAAGGCACGTCCCAGTCCGAAAGACTCTGCCAAAACCAGCACGGTTGATCAACTCGACGACAAGAAGGTCTAAATTTGAGCCATGGACCACCTCAAAAAAACCCCACGTCACGTATGGACCCTCAAAGCGGCATCCTTCTATCACCGTGATACACACCCATGGAATAGTGCCTCTGTTGAAGATACAATAAAGATACCTCATCCATGTGGGGATGGACTGGATTAGGATTTTAATGATCCTTAAAAAAATAGGGTTGACCCATCTCGGCTCTTTAAATTTTCTAACCATTGAGATTGGGGCAGGGCTAGGTCAGGCCAACTCCAATTGACAGCTATGTTTTTGGAGTCATCCACAGATAAATGTTACAGGTACTGTGGTTGTTGGGAGTTTGGGACAAAACCAAAGTATTTAATAAAAGAGTAAAATACAATGACTAACCCACAACAAAAACAAACGAGAAAGCATACAACTATTTATTATAACTATTCCTTTTTCTTTTTCTTCGCAATGATAATGAAATGTGTGAAATAATCAGTTTTGGGCCTCCCCTGGTTATTATAACTGTTTATTTATTATATAACAACAAACGTAAAGTGTTATTTTTATTTTTTAACAACATTTTTAATAACTAGTCTTTTTATTTAAAAAATAATCAACTAAGAAGGGAAAGGAAAAAAGATTAATTAATTACTTAATTATGATTTAGCAAAATAAATATATAGAAATAAAGAATCATCAGTGATCATGATGTTTTTGTTTTTAATGTTGACTTCTGTTTTTCATATTTTATATTATCGTATCCAAATTGAAGCATTTGAAGATAATATTTTTTTTAGGAGGATAAACTTTGATTCCAAATCTTGATAAAACCTTGCAATATGTATATAAAACGCAACTAGCGGAGTGCAACAGCCAAAACGACGTCGTTTTGATTGCCAAATAAGTGGATGTATCCTTCAGGCCCACTTATTTCGCAGCCAAAACGAAGTCGTTTTGGTTGTTGCGCTCCAGTTGCGCTCCGCCAGTTACGTTTTATAGCAATCCTGTGTATATAAATATAAATATATATATATATTTATATATATATATTTGTAAATTCGATTTTATATACTTTGTACATTAATATTTATAAGTCATTTAATGATTTTGTCAATAGTAAGGTAAAGCTTTTCTTTCCCCCAAAATGTCTCCGTAGAGAAGAAGATTAAAAAAGAAAGAAGAGTAAAATGTTTTGTGTAGAGAATGAATAATGGTATTAGAAATGGTTAAAATAAATAGTAACCCAAAAAAAAAAAGTGGGAGCTCAAATGATGTATAAATCGGGATGGATTATGCTCACTCTGACACTATTAAACGCAGTCCCCCACACCCCATGCAACAGAGAGTGTTTTAGTGGAAAAATTTTTCTATATCTCACAATCCAATTCAAATTTATTTGTTTTTAAACGCTCGCATGATTTTTTTTTTTTTTTTTTTTGCTTCTAAGCATAATTATATGTCTAGCATAAATTATTTTCAAAATTTGGAATTTAAATTATTATATCTTATTTTATACAGAAAAATGTGAATTAATTAATATTAAAGCGAATATTTAAGTGGAAAGCCTCAAAACTCAATCAGTCAATCCAAAAGATTTGTCTCTAAATTTTATTTTTACGAATCAAGATAAACTCAATCCATTGGACCACTAAGGTGGCCCTGGATTTCAAGATTGGGCTTTAGAATTGCCAGATGTGCAACGACTTTCTGTTGAAACAAAGGACCAAAACGGACCCAATTTCTCTTGAATAGCCATAAAAATATACGTAACTAGATTGTTAAATGATTAGATAAAAAAAAAGAAAGATTATTTCTTCTTTTTTTTTGTATGAATATTTTTTGTTTTTTCAGAAATTGAAAAGGTTTTTAGGTATAAATATATATATATATATTTCAAAATTTAATAAATTTTTATGAATATTTTGAATGCGAGTCTTATCTAATCTTGTTTATTTAATATTGATTTTCTTTTTGTTTTTTGGAAAATTTTAAATCTTTTTTGAATAAATATTCTACTATTAGTATTAGTATTATTTTATATAAAAATCAACTATTTTATAGTTAAATAATAAATATGTAAACCTTTTACATATATATATATATATATATATATTTTTATATATAAATAAATATATATATACGGATTTGCTAAGATGCGCTACAGAGCGGGTCTTAATGCGCGCTCCAACCTTTACCGTAACGAAATTCTTACTCTGCTTGGTTGGTTGCATGAGCACTGTAGCAAGAATTCCGTTATGGTAACGGTTGGAGCGCACATTAAGGCAAGCTCCGGAGCACACCTTAGCAAAACCGAATATAAATATATATAAATATAAATATATATATATATATATTAATATATACACACACAAAGTGGTGGACGCAAGTTATGGGTCCATATGTTAATATGTGCTTGATCGTGCACACTAACGAGTGCAATAGTTAGTCAACTAACGGTCAAACTTAACGGTTTCTATCTTTTTTTTTTTAAAAAAAACTAATTAATTAAACTTGAATCAAGTACCCTTAGGGTTTAATTTATCCTTTTAGGGTTTAGTTTTATCCTTTTAGGATTTAGTTTATTTTTTTAGGATTTAGTTTATC
>JAOXNR010053876.1:0-13446 GCA_028571225.1 Parsonsia alboflavescens | reverse complement strand
CAGAGGGCTCAGAAGGGAGAAAAGTCTCCAGCAATTCAGATCTGTGCTTCCGCTACGCAATCTTACGATGGAATCGATATCAGGTATGTCCCTATTTCATTTATGCATCGATCTAGGGGATTAAGGACTTGATTTTGAGTCTTACATTTTTGACTTAACTTCTGGCAATTTTTAACAGCTAGGAAATTTCTGGTAGTTTTATACTTCAATTTTTGGCAATTTTTAACCGATAGAACAAAGATCTCCATTTTTTTTTTTTTACGATTTATTATTTCATTTTCAAAATTTAATTTATATTTTTTTATATCCAAAATGTAATTTAATTATTTAATAAATATAAAAATATATTATTATATTAATGATTAAATTAATCAAAGTAAAGTCAAATTAATGATCAAGTTAATTATTATTTACTTGATCTTCAGAAGTAAAATATACTCATGGATTTATATAGAAAAAAAATGAACTTACAGGAGTTTTAGGAAACAATTTGGGATTGATAGTCTATTTTATATTTTTTTATGGTTTTTTAAATCGCAAAAAAAAAAAAAATGCTAGAAAACATCTTGTTTTTTCTTCAGCACCATAGGGTGTCAGAAAATTCAATGTAGACCGTCAAAAAACTCTTTCTTTTCCCGACAGTCTCCATGTTTGCCAAGAAAATGAAAAAAATCCACCACAAAAAGTAATTTCATTACAGTTTTCTTGAACCGCCAAAAAACATTTGCCAGAAATTCCCTTTTTTCTTGTATTGAATTAAAATAATTTTTTCTTTGACCTTATTTTTAGGTGTATCCGACAATGAATTCAAGCCATTTCAATTCACCTCCATTAAATGCTAACTTTAAATTTATAGCAATTAAATAAATTCAAATTTGCAACCTTTTATTATAAACTTACCTTCCCAATCATCGTGCCAAATTACTTGCGAGATATATATATATATATATATATATATATATATATATATTAAGATATGTTTCATTTATATATATATTAAGATATGTTACATTTAAGGTCTATTTTAAATAAAGTTTGATGATATAAAAAGTTTATATAAAAAATATTCACAATTTAAATATTTTAGAATAATTTAATTAATAATTACAAATAATATAATAAAAACTAAATGCAGAATAATATAAGTTTTGATTTTGATGACATATTAAAATATGTTGATAAAAGTTTACTTTTATAAAAGATAAGCTACATCAAGAGAGGTTTTTCTTTCCCAACAAATATGTATTGACAAAAGGATAAATTTCTTCTGACATCATCTTGTTGTGTTGAAAAAACAATTCCAGTTACGGCAATATATTGGGGGTATATCTGTTTTTTTAAGATATAAGTGAGTCATCATGAATTGTGATTTTGATGATACGGTATGTAAGTGTACTCTAGTTGCAACATGAATGTCTTAACTTCTGATATATCTGAGTGTTGCGAGAGTATGTGTGAAGGTAGACCTTCTTAAGGATCTATCATCTCACATATAGATACACCAAGGCGATTTAGGGTTTTGGCAGACGATCATCATGGAGGATCTACCAGTTTATTGCCGAATCTGCAGGAAATTTTGGCACAAGGAAGATCAATGCCGAGCCAATTAGAAGAAGCCCTCGAAGGGACCTTCAAAAATGCCTGAGCGGAGCAAACCAAATTAGTATGGATACATATATCTTAGAAGGAACCGTTAATTCAAGAAGCAATGACAAAGGAAGGCAAAACCCTAGAAAATTAGCAACCTCTCCGCACAACAGAGCCAACGAAAGATTCTGATCAGAAAGAGGACTTGATTGAAAAAGCCTATATGGAACAAACATTGGTAGCAGAACAACACCCAGAGACACCAGTTGCGACTGATGATGATGCACCCATCAACGAGACGAAGAACCAGATGTACCACCCCCTAATTTGGAGTATATATCTTCGCATACCATGGACAATTCAAGGGAGGCGCCAGAAGATGATAACTCTCCACCAACGGTGAACCTAGTGACTGATGCGGAGGCGGATAGCTTGGCTATGATGCCAATGGACCACTTGCCGGTAATCATTGAAGACCATCCGATCGGAGTGGCGATAGCGGGACTGGAAGAAGTTGTGCATGGCAGTGCAGAAAGTAACCAGGATCCACATACTTCTCGCAGACCTCTTACACCTCTGGACAGAGCTTAGGATCTTCAGAAATTTTTAGGTTCAGAAGGTCACTGCAAGAAAAACTGTATATTGTGTGGGTTTTATTGGGGTGGTGTTTATTAATCCCGGGTAAATGTATAATTTTATGGGGATTTAATGACCCCCACAATTTATATTATTATTGTAGAGGTTCTATGCTATTTTACGGGGGTTTAAAACCTCTATAAATTAATTTCATGATTCTATCAATTAAATGTATATATTGAAAACTTAAAACCTCTTTTACATGTTGAGAACTTATTTAGATTTTTTTTAAAATTTTTTTTAATATAAGTACAATTTCTAAACATTGTAAATTTTATTATTTTTTTAGAAAAAAAAATTTAAAAAAATTTGTTTTCTCTAAATTATTTAAGTACTAAATATTGTAATTATTGGAATAAAAGAGAACAAATTAAGTATACACACAAAAAAACATAGGTATTAACAATTTTGCTAATTAAAATTTTCTATAACATTAAAATTATTACTTTAAGGTTTCAAAAAATGATGTTAAAATTCTAATTTAATTTTGAAATAACAATATAATGGATAGGCTGTCAATTTGGATCTGGATCCATGGACCTCCTATACATATGGATTAGGTCGAATAAAAATTATTTTTATATGGACTTCAGTGGACTAGGGCCCACAAGGAAGGGAACTGGGCAGGGCTTGGGAAGGGGGCCCAAGGGGGCTTTTTTTCTTTTTTCCCCAACATTCATCCTTGTTCCAATTTCACTTTGTCGGAAATTTGAACTTCCGAGTTCCGACATTGACTTCTTTTCACCTCCCTCAGCCAATTTATCTATCTTCTGCAATTGAAAATTTTCTTTGTTTCGTGTGTGTGCAGAGATAATTTTCGTCTCTCACAAAATCTTCTATCCCTTTCTATTTCCCCCTTCTTTGATTTTTCATTCGTCTGTTTTCTGGTTCAAGCGATCTTTTGGGTCAGCCTGAAACTGGTTCAAGAGACATCTGATTTCATCATCTTTAAGAGGTAATTTGTGAAACCCATACTACGATTTAAAAGAGGACTAAATACATTTTTGTCTCATGACCAAATTCCCTTCCCAGCTGAGTCTCTACATTTAATTTCTTTCTTTAACATTTACTGTGGTAATTTTTCTACTGATGACTGAAGATTATATATATGGCTTTGTGTGATCTGTTTTTGGGACAAAAAAGAAGACCTCATTCAATAGGTAGAACCAAAATCAACTACTGTTTGTACTTTTAGGGTTTAAGCTTAAGATTCCTGGTCATCTCTTTGTTTTATGTATAAGCAGCTGAGTAATCTGCAGAGATAGCAAATTCCCATTTTACTTGTATAAATTCTCGATGTTTTTTTTTTTAATCTCTCTTATCTTAGTTCGCAATCCATTTGGCAGATTAATTCCTAATCTTAAGAAAATCTAGATAGAATGAAAATGAAAGGTCTAAAAAAGAAGAAGAGTAATTTGAATCTTTAGTGCTTAGTGAAGACCTGCAGGCCTAATTTAGGACTTAGATATTGGCTACTGAGATGGTAGTAAGGAATAGGAGGTTGTACGAATGGTGAAATACTTTCAGCTGTATAAATGTTTCTGTAGAGGTGATTTTTCAGCCAAATTTGGGGATTAAACTGTACCGACCTAGAGCTAATCAACTAGTGTTCTCTATACTGTTGGAAAACCCTATGAATCTAGTTTATTATGCAACAAATGGTTTGTGATTTAGAGTTTTATACAGTAAAATATGAATTTACTAAAGTCATGCAGTCCTGTCTAGCAGGACGAATTTAGTATTATGCTTCCTGAAGTGTTTAACAAATGCCCAAGTTTTTCTTTTGACCATCTTCTATTCATATAGATGCATAAATCTAATGTTTACTGTAAATATGGATTCACACAAATTTACTCTAACTCCCGATGGTATAATTTCAATATCTTTAATATTTATTCTTTTAAATTTATATTAAATTAATTTATTTGTTCTCTTCTTTTTTTTGTAGATGGTATTGATAATTTTAACCTGGAGGTTTCATTACTTTCAATAAAAGACCAATATGCTACAATTCATGAAGATCTTGAATCTTAATTGATGAATTTGTAATCCATTAAGTTTTGTTAAACTTGAATTTAGAAATCTACTACTTTAACTTAAATTCTTGTTTAATTTTTGTATTAGTTAAATTTGAAGTTGGAAGCTTGGTTGAATTTGACGTTAAAAACTTGTTATTTAAAAACTTGAATTTGAATTTTGGTATTACTTTGACATTGACATTGACATTTGTTGAATATTTAGGAATTTTTATTATTATTATTTGTATGATATGAGTGTAATTTTATTATTGATAGTTTTTTTTTTTTTTTTTTTTGAATCATTGTATAGTATATATTTTATATTTTCAATTTAAAAATATTAAATAATAATAATTTTAATTTTATAATAATAATATTAAATAATAATAATAATTTTATTATTATATATTTTATATATGAGGCCCATGAGTCAATCCATGGATTTAAGGTATTATGTGGGTTGGGGCTTATTTAATGTGGCTTATGTGGGCTTAGGGTTGGGGCTTTAGGGGGCCAGCCCATTGATAGGTACAATATTGGATAATTATAGAGAATGCTATTTTTTAAATTAAATTTTCGTAAATGAATAAAATATTTGTGGTGATCAAAACCGCTAGAATATTTTATTATATTCTCATTTTTAATATTTTATTATATTCACATTAATTGACCTCTAATATCTGTTTCTCTATTTTTCAATTTTTTTTCCCCTGCGCTTCGCTCCAAATCTCTCCCCTGTCCCTCCTCTTATTTCATTTTCCCCACCTTTTGCTCCAAAACTCCTAAAACCTTTCAAAAACAAAAAAAAAAGAAAAAAAATTTGTGAACCCGGCTGCGACACACCGCTGCTAAAACCGTTACGAACACCAAAGGGGCATTGTGAAATTCGGGGCTGTGCGTGAAACCTTCATACAGGTGCCTAAGAATAGGCGATTACCCACAAATTGTTTGTAAATTTGACGGAAAGAGAGTGTAATTTGGGCAAAGTCAATTGCGTTTCAAGGTTGCCTTCAACGACGTTTAAATCTTCTACTTTCATAATCTAAAGGACTCTATAATTATAAGAAGGATAAAAATTGTTGTAATCTGATAATCCTCCGGACAAAGAAAGGCAGCCATATCCTGAATGGTTACCCTAGTTTTGGAGTCAAGTAATATATTAGCACTTTTCTTTAACATTAAAGCACACGCACAGTATCTTTCTGCCACTTGTTTGATTACCGCATGCCCCATGCTATATAGTTTTACTAATTTGGTTCTGTTGTATTGATAGTTTAATGTTTTTTTCTAAAAAATTAAATAATTATTTTATTTATTTTTTTGGTGAACTACCGAGTATATTTCCTTTTCTTGATGCAAGTTTATGGTTACTGATAGTATAATGTATCAGCATTTCTGCTCATTCTATAAAAGGCTAATAGAGCAGCTGGATGCATTTTAATGTTATATACAGTAACATAGGATTGATTGCTAGGCTCTTATCAGGAGAAACATAAATTTGCAGGGTTAGTATTTCTATAACCGGAGGCTTCTTCATCTAGGATTGAATATGGGGTATGATAATTCAGGTTTTACATATAAGAGTTACCAGATTTGTTTTAATTAATAAATGTAGGTAAGCCTTTTCTTTGATTGCACTTCAAGTTTTCAAAGTTACATTCTTTAAGATACCTGAAGCCCAGAAAATTTCTGGTTAACTTCTTTACTAGCTGGTACCCAAGAGTTGATCTGCTACCTTAATTGCTTCAACCCCAAGAAAAGACGTTAAATCTAGTATTTGTTGTGAAACAAAGCAAATTTAGTCCATTCCATTTTTCCCTAATGTGGAGATTTGGGGGGCGGTCGTTTGTCTTTAATTGTCATAGTATATTATTTGCTATATTTGTCTCATGCGGCTGATATGCTCTAATAATTGAGATAAAAGAGAATAAAAATGTCATCAGATCCAAACTCAACTCAGAACTTCTAAACTACTATTCTTAATCCCAATCAATTAGCCATTAGATTCTGTAGCAATTAGGTTGATTAATTTCTGAACGTGTGCAGGAGGATTAGTATAGTCATAAAAATGGTATTTCTACCATATAGATGGGGGATTCTTTGTGCATATAGTTTAATGTTGTTTTGCTTTGTTAATAATTTATTCAATCCTCAAAGTCAATGGTGAGATAAAAGAGTCCCACCTCATTACAACTTTAAAGAAATTGAACTAAGAGGCATTAAGGATTTATTGTCATGTCATGTTGAGGAAACAAAGTTGTAAACCAATGATAGTTTGTTTTAGTTCGATTTGGTTTCAATTCACATATTTTTCTAATTTCAATAAATTATGCAAACAAAATATCTAAATGAATAAATGAAACCCTGACTTAGAATAGGAATGCTTCTAGAATGTCATACCCCCCTTGACTCTTCGAAACCCTGGAATTGGTTGAACGTTAGGAACCATTTTTGAGAACACATCATCAAAAACAGCTTGTGTTCTGGTGCCAAATAGGTCTACATTTAGCTACAATAGTAACGATCACAAAGTTCAGTAATTAGGTTCAATATCTAAGAGCACCATTCCCACTAGCACAAAGATAACAAATTGTTCCAAGAACATACATTTTGAGCTATTTCTATTATAATGAACTTCCAACAAGAAACTATGAAACAGTTGTTATGGGATCTCGTATCTTATGCTTCGTCGATGAATGCATTTGACAGTCAGAAAATGGATTCATGTTAACAGTAAAAATAACTATCCTTCTGCGTTTACTTTCACCTTCAATTCGTTAGCTTTGTTAGTCCGGCATATGGTCACAGAAAATCTTCCAACCCTATAGAAAGCAAACAATTAATGGTTTTAGAATTACCATAAAAAGATAAATTTTTAAAGCGGGACACAAAAGGCCAAGTTTGGAACCTGATGCTACCATTTGAATTGCAAATAGTTGCCTCATACTTGTTCTGGCAGACCTACCATTACCACCATAAACGCTTCAAATTCAATTCTCAAGTTATATCCCTGTAAGTTGCTATCATTCGTCAATAAAATCATGCTTCCTTTCCCGGTGAAGTTTGTTGTCAACGACATTGATTACACATCTCAATTGCGGCAAATATCTAAAGTGGATGGTTGTTTATTGGAATTATATCTACAACTAAATTTATCTGCACCTCCCTTCCAATTCCATTTCCAGTACCCAGAAAACTATTCTTTTTTCAAATGTTCCTCAAGAAACATTACAGATCTGCTGAAATATATCCCCTACCTTAGCAATTCGAGCTACCATGTTTTTTGCAGCTGGAGACCTCTATTGGTTTCCTGCAACAAGATATTTGAGATTCCCTCAATTTCATATAGACTCTGGAACAATGGATATAAGAATCTTCTATGAAATTGGTCTCAACCAATCTATAAACACTGTGAAGCAGAAGGGAAGTATTATGGGTTGAAGAAGAGCAGCAAAAGACATGACATGGAATGTTTTGAGAAAGATCGTAGCTCCGGTAGACTATCCAATACAAAATCAAAGGATTCCCTCATATATTACGCATACATGAAATATATTATTGATTTAATATTGGGATATTAATCAGACTTGAAGCTAAAAGATGTTTTCTCTGTTGCAGGTCCAAAAAAGAAGCTAAGGGTTGCAGGTGAGAGTAATTATGTGTCTTTTACAAAATCTAATCCATTCATTGTATTAAATGTGAAGTTGCTTACAAAAATTCGTTGTATTCACAATCAGCGACCTTTAGTCGGCAAAATAAATGCCATCGAGAGGAGGTCCAAACGAGTTCGAGGGGAGGACTCAGATCCCCTAAAAGTGTCTTTCCAGATTGGAGTTTCCTGGTACGCAAGATACCGGTAGACATTGGGAGTGTTGTGAATGTCCTATACCGGAAGGCATTTGATTAGACGGGGATAGACAGGAGCACATTGAAAAGGTTGGACACCGCCTTGACCAGCTTTAATGGCAGCACAACCTATGCAGATAGAATTCTGCAAGTCCCAACTACAGTCCGCGTAAATGATAGGGAGGTCACCGAGGTCATGGATTAGATGGTTGTCGATGCTCCTAGAACCTACAATGCAATCTTGGGTAGAAAGGGAGTCATAGACCTGAGAGTAGAAATTTATTTGCTGAACTATAACATGAAGATCTAGTTTGGAGATGCTTGGATTGTTCTAGAAGGGGATAGACAGCTCACTACAGAATGTTACCTCGTTGAAGGTAATGAGGAGAGCGTGACAAAGCTCAAGCAGGAAGACTGCATCGAAGATGCAAACGGAAATTATGGACGACTAATAAATCTTCCCTGTACTAAACTTCACTTGAAAGTTGTCGCAGGAAAAGAAATTCAAGAACAAAACGACAATGTTTTTTAAGAAATTCGGAAAGAGAAATCTTATTGAATATTGTCAAAATAACAAAAGCTACCTTTTCAAAAGAAAAACAGTCCTTAAATATCCTAATTAAACCTTAACCTATTCAGAAAAATAAACCTAAACCTATTCGGGAAAAAAATAATAATGAAATTACAAAAATACTCCTAAAACAACAAATTATGAAAATGCCACTTAAAACACAAAAGTGAACGAATCTCAATCAAGACGACTTTGGATGGTTGAAACGTTTTGGGTCACCCAGTCAAATTTGAATCCACTCGGACCATTGAGATATTTTCCGGACAAAGAAAGTATTAATTAATTAATTATTAATGTCTACAAGAATTGACTACAAAGTCTTCGCCTACCTAACGCCATTAGTGAATCCATACAGTTTGCTATTGATTTCGGGCAATTAAAGCTAATCCATTTATTCAGGTCAACATTTCACATCAAAATCATAGATTAGTTATAAAATCACATGCCAATATTGACAAACATTTTAAGTCAAATTTTTAATTGATTTTACTCGATGTCTTTATGAAAAATTATCAATTGTGATTGATTTCTACTGAATATAAGCATCCTTTCTTTCCACGTATGAAGACTTTGTATATACATAATTTAAAGGAAAATATAAATTTGAAATTTTCAAGTGTTAAAACAACCTGACCAATAATTAAGAGGTCATGAATATGAATCATAAAAGTTGACAAATTGTTGCAATAACCTTTATTTCTAAATTTAAATTGAAGGGGATTGATGTTGTTAATTAGTCAAACAAAACTCCTTTATCAATTAAGTATTTATTTGGATATATAATTGATAGGGCTCAAAAGTGAATACCGGGTCTTCCCAAAGCCTTGATGCTGCCATTCGACTGCAACCTGAGAAGAAGTGAGAGAATAGTCACCATAGGTGGGCCGTTGAGAGGTCTTGGAGGCTTCAGGAGGCCTCTCTTTTCTGTGACCACCAAGATCTCGGCTCGCGAGGTCTTCAGTGGGGTTGTTACGAGGTCGGGAGGTTCGGATGTTGTGGACAAATGGCGAAGGCTCGGTAGGGTAAACATTGCTCCGCGTCTAATGATTGGAATTGGGAGTTGCTCTCCTCAATGGATTCGGGGCTATCCCTCGAGCGTTATTGCTTTTGATCAGGCTACGTTGAGGGGGTATCCTTATTCCAAGACGAGTTCCCTTGCTCTTTAGGATCCGATCTATGGCTTTATGACATGGCTACTCGGTTTAGCTTGTCTCTCAGGTTGTAACCCCTTCCGTGGTTCAGGGTTTCTTTGAGGTAGGTCACAACTAGGGTTGCCCCCCTCTGTGACCTTTCTTGCTCTTGACCTGTCTCCCGACCTGCTTCTTGAGGTCGGAAGTAGTTCCTTGTTTCTGAAGGTGGAGGTTGGCTAGGTTGTGCTCGTTCTATTTGGCCTTGGGGTGGTAGTGAATATCTTTGAGAAGGTACCGGAGTACATCCAATGGACAAATAGTTTGGTCTGTTAGATACCCTTTCTTGTGTGTCGTGCATGAATCAGTCCCTCGACTGTTTGTCTAATTCGGTTATGTAAAAGAGAGATTAGTTACCTTTCTCGATTTAGGCTCTGCTATTACGTGACAGTAGGCAATTTTGATAGTTGTTGGATCGTGGAATCCTAACCAACTGCTCCTGGAATCGTGGAGTTTCCCTAGGATGAGATATCTTGCCGTTCACCTCTTTGTTGAGTGTCGTGAAATCGCTAACCGACCTCTGGACCAACTTTGCGACCTACCCGTAGACATCGAGAATCTCGACTATCTCTTCTAGGAGGTCGTGTCGAGTGGTAGTAGGCTCATGGGAGTTGTTAGGAGTCGTGCACATCTAGTCATGGTATGGAAGATGTATGAGACAAGTTGGGTGTTACCAGGTTATGGGCCGAGGTCTAGTGGTACCTCTCTTGAGCTCATTTTAGGAGGTCGGTGGTAGTTGCTTGCTGCCCATCTATCCTTGTTGATTTTGTGAGTCTGATTTTCAGGTATTAAAGGTTGGAGCCTTGGGCCCTGACTTCTATCCGGGTCATACTCGTTTGCGTTGACTTCTCCGGATCGTACCCATTTCTCCCATTAATAATACTATCTCCGTCTCATAATATAAGGGGTTAGCCGTCATTTTAAATGGATTAAGAAGTCTTTAAATATAGTTATGATATGTCAAAAATATCCATTTTCTTATATTTTTTTAGCGGTATTTGGACTAGTTTACATGCACACCAACATTCCACTAATCCAGGGGGGTGTTGGTGGGATTCAAACTCAGAAATTATGCTCTATTCGCTAGCTACTCCACCTAGTGAAGTGTCCTGAAGGGGAAAAGTGAAAGGCAAAAAAAAAAAAAAAAAAAATGGAATCGTGCTAGTACATTCAAGTAATCTTGAATCTTGATCTATAGGAAACTCATTAATATCATATCACAAATGCATGGCACATCTTTATGTACTAATGTACTATAGACATTTATCTTTTCTAATTTAAAAAGAGTAACAATTAAGGGTAATAAATGGTGGATCATACAGATCACTTACCATCCTAAATTGAAATTCATTTATATTCAAACAAAATTTGTCCATAACAATGGCAACTTAGGGATTTTTGAATCCATTCCATCATCGTTCTCAGACAGTTCATCAAGTGCTTGAAAAGGCCTTAGCAGCATCTCTAACTGTTCAACATCTCCTTCCAGCATTTCTATGACTTTCCTTAAAGAGGGACGATTGTTGGGCTTCATTTGTATGAACCATAATGCCACCAATATGATCTTCTTTACAATCATCTTTTCATCTTCGGATGCAAAATCACCTATTGTCTCAACGCTCTTCCCTTGACTGATTTGATCATAAACCCAAGAAGGAAAGTGTATCCAACTCAAACGATCCACCTTAGGATTCAGATTTCTCCTTTTTCCAGCCATTTCCATCAGAAGCATCCCAAAACTGTAGATGTCAGCCTTGTATGAAACTCCTCCGATGTTCTTGTAGAATAGCTCGGGAGCCATATAGCCAAATGTGCCTCTTGCTACTGTCAAAGACACTATACTGTCTTCTGTTGGATATAGTTTTGCAAGGCCAAAATCAGAAACTTTTGCAGTGAAATTCTCATCAAGAAGAATGTTGTGAGGTTTGATGTCAAAATGTAGAATTTGCATGTCACAGCCCGTATGTAAATAATCAATCCCTCGAGCCACTCCAAGAACAATCTCAAACATCTTCTCACAGCTCAATGGCAACTTATTTTGATCGCTTGAAATATGTACTTTTCAAGAGAACCATTAGGCATGAAGTCATAAGCAAGAGCTCGTTTTGAACCCTCAAAGCAAAAGCCAATCAATCTTACCACATTGACATGGTGAATCCTTGTCCACTAGCTTTTGATTTTCCCAACAATTTCACTGCCACGAGAGGACCACTTCGAAGCTTCCCTTTGAAAACAGCTCCAAAACCCCCCTCACCTAATTTTTCACTAAAATTGCTAGTCATCTTCTTTATTTCGGAGTAAGAGTACCTGATTAGTGAGAGATTATTTGGACCTTGTAGGTAGTTTTCAATGTTTTTGTACATTGACGAATGCCACGAGAGGACCACTTCATGGTAGCAACTTCATTGATGAATTCTTGTCCACTAGCTTTTGATTTTCCCAACAATTTCACTGCCACGAGAGGACCACTTCGAAGCTTCCCTTTGAAAACAGCTCCAAAACCCCCCTCACCCAATTTTTCACTAAAATTGCTAGTCATCTTCTTTATTTCGGAGTAAGAGTACCTGATTAGTGAGAAATTATTTGGACCTTGTAGGTAGTTTTCAATGTTTTTGTACATTGACGAATGCCATCTCGTTCTCTTGTAAATGATCAACACAAACAAGAGTAGCAATCCCAGTACAGATCTCGAACAATAACTTAGTCGTGCAATAGAATTAGTTAAAAAGTCAAGAAATTTTTGTCCCAATATAAATCAATTTTTGTTCCAAGTTTAGGATGAAGGTTAAGTTTTTATATCTTACCAATGATGATTCCAATTTTTTCATGCCAGACTGTCAAAATTTATCAACAAGAAAATTAGTTTCTGAAAATAAAAAGAGGAATTTATTTCAAGAAAGAAAAGAGAAAAGGTAATCTCTTACGCATGTTTACACCAAAAAGTTGGGTGTCGTAAGCCTCCAATAAAATGCCTATTTCCAGCAAGACCTCCTGTAAGCCTACAATGTTCGGTATAAATTTGGTAAAATGAGAAAATCATAATGAAAGCAATATTTGAGTATAAGTACATTTGAACGTTGGACGCGATGTTGTTGGTTTGCTGATGTCACAATAGTTCCGGCAGGTGAAAGTGAACTTTACATAGTCACAAGATCCACCTCTTTCCTGACACGGTTTGCAGAGAAAGCCCCACCACCATGAAAGCTCAAAACCGTAAGAGAGGGCATCATGAATGTCATGCAGAGAACCGAGATTGGCATATTGACTGTATTCTTCTGAGACCCAAGCAACTTTGCCGATGCCACAGTAGTTTTCCAAATCAGCTATGGTTGTTGATTTTCCAACCAAAACGTATGAATAGTTAGAAGGAGAATCTTTGGAGCATATAGTGGTATTCACATAAAAAGAAGATCTTGCTGGAATTGCAAAGCTTATAAAAATTAATGGAATATTTCCAAAGGAACGGTAATCATTTCGTAAATATCCTCCGGGAATGTCATAATATCCCAGAGTGTGAGATGAAAATGTGTTGTTTTGGTTGGCAAATCCCACATTGGGAGTTATTGTTTTGGTTGGTGAATCCCACATCGGGAGATTAGGA
>JAOXNR010053875.1:0-13448 GCA_028571225.1 Parsonsia alboflavescens | reverse complement strand
ATTAATAAATTATTATTATTATAAAATTTTAAATAAAAATAAAAATTTATATTATTAAATTTGAAATTAAATAAAAATTAATTTTATTGAATTTTAAATTAAATAAAAAATTTTATTATTATTATTAAATTCTAAATGAAACAAATTGTAACCTAAATAATAATAATAATAATAATTATTATTATTATCATTATTATTATTAAACTATCGCTATATTTTACAATGATTTATTATTATTATACGATGTTAGTCTACACTGTTAGTGTATAATTAAATTTAATTGTTCAATGTGATTGAATACTTAATATTTTATAATGATGGTCCTAATTTTTTTTTTTGTAAATAAAAATCCATTGTAATTTATATTAAGAAAGTAAAATAATAATATTATAATGACTCCACCAATATCTATCTATTAAAAATAATAATAATAAGTTATAACTATAATATGTTTTAAAATTAAAATACTCGGGGTAAAGTTTTATACAATGGTTTTAAATAATGAATTATTATAGATTTTTCTATGAAATATTATGTTTAGGATTTAAATAATACTTTTTTATACAATACCAAATTGTTGGGAGTCTATTTTATTTATTGTACTTTGTTTAATTTAACATCAATCTAGTGAATTATTTTTTTATTTTTTTATATTTGCAAAGATATGGATCATATATGTCACGAGGGCAACAATAGTCAGGGAACTTTTCCCCGTGCCTAGCAATAGTCTCCTGGTACGGGGAAAAGTTTCGTGGTTATCGTTTTCCTCGTAGCATGAGTAAAAGTGCATCCAACTTGCCGTCTTGTGATTATGGCTCCTCTTACCATGCTCCGTGCTTGGGCTAACGAGCAAAAGAGATGGAAAGTCAATATCCCATTTTACAATTTAAATGATACATACTTTCCTGGTGAAAGTAGGAAGGGCGAAGCAGGTGGAGAAGTTCAGAAAATTCTCTTTGAGATGCTTGACATTCTAATACTTGATGAGGGTCACATACTGCACAACCAAAACAGCCTATTGTGGAAGGCTTTGACAAAAGTTGAGACAAAAGCGACAAATAATCCTATCTAGTGCTAAAGGGAAAAGTTGTCTTGCAAAAGGAAGATGGGCTTCTTTGATAAGCCTAAAGTATCAGAATACTGATGATGTGGTAAAGGAACTCAGAGCAATGTTGGATCCATTTGGGCACGTGCACAAAGGAAGGTACTATTCTTGACATTTTTTGTGCCTAACTACCGGAGGGAGATGTTTGTAAGAGGGAGGTGACAGATCCACCTGCTCCAAACGAGGTCAGGACTATTGATTAGGCTAGATTAAACATCTCTTTGTTTTTGAATATTTCATACGTGAACCGATTTTCGTAATTAGTTAATTTATTTTAAATCGCAGGGGGAGGGCGATGCCTTTGAGAGGGAGGTGGCAGATCCACCTGCTCCAATCGAGGTCTAGACTACAGAGCAAGTTAGTTTAAACATCTCTCTGTTTTTTAATATTTCATACATGAACCAATTTTTATAGTTAGTTAATTTATTTTAAATAGCAGGCGAAGGATGATGCCAGCGAGAGGGAGGCTTCGCCTGCTCAGCCTAGTACTATTGTATCCGACCCTATTGTTCAAGTGAGACATGATATAATTAACTAAGTTTCTTAGTATATTTTTGACTTCATGTCTATATGTCTGGTTCAAGTGTCATTAATTTAACATATTTATGTTCTAATAATTTGATTTAAAATTATCTCAGGAGGGAGGACATGCTGTTTGAACCAAGATCCGAGCTGCAAGGCTCCTGTTACCTTTCATAGAAACCTCTCACTATATACATTATGGGCCTCCAAAGAAGAAGCCTTGAACGAAAAGAGAAAGAGAGGAAGGTCCGGTAGGAATGCCAAGGGAGGGCTCTGTGGTATTTCTAGTGGACACTCCCCAAAACCAGAGCCGCTTGGATAAGTTCTGCTCTTCAAGAGAATTGGAGAGGTATTAACCTGCATTCCGTTAATACAATTTAGATTTCCCTTCATAATTAAGTTAGTGTGCTATTTTTAGTATGTTTGAGTTATTATTTATATTTTTTAACAATTGTGGTTTTTTTTTTTGTGGTTGTCTTTCGATAAGGGGATTCCTCTCATTTGATAGGAACTTTTTTAGGATCGTTCGAGATTACACTCACGAGCTGGAGGACCCTTATGTCGATCAGTTCATCAAAGGGCTCCGACGGGCAGCTATAGTAAATCCGGATGCCTACCCTATGGCAGAGAGGTACGCCGTTATCCCGCCTTATCTTTATGTAAGTATTTTCTTTATTTTTATCAAGTGTATAAAGTATTTTGTTTATATAATATCTATTAAAAATGACATCATTCCGCTTTTGTATCTACATCGGGTGAAGGGAAGCCTGAGACCCACAAGTTCGATGAAGGTTCCATCGACTGGGTCAAAGGACTCGGAAATGACGATGAGATCTCCTGGTGGCGGGCCAATAATTTAATAAACATATTTATTATTTATTTTTTTATTTTAAGTTACATTTCATTCTAAAATAATTTAATATTTTTCGATGTATTCGTAGGTCTTGATGTTATATTGACACAAGAATCACTAGGTACTTCTACAGATCTTGATGAAGAAGATGAAGGTCACTCTATATGATTCAAGGCCAGCACGGGATAAACTGGTGAAGGCACTCATTATAAAGCTGATGGATCCGATCTGTAGGATGTTGCCTCATCTTCTGGTACAGGCCGACTATTATTCCACGATGGGAGTTGCTGTTGCTCTACCTGCCAAGTTCGAATATGAGTTTTTTAGCATTAAAGCCTTCCCAAGTTAGCCTGATTCGACTAGCTGTGGGGCCTACATTGCACATTACATGGCACAACTACTGAGAGGGTATGTTGGAACGATGCCATCATTAGAGGATATTCCAGATGCACCCCAACGCATTAGGGACAAGATGGCACTGATCACGCTTGATTATAGCAGCGGTATATACATTTCTGTCCCAGTGATTTTTTTCTTTTATATCATGTATATTTTGGACAACATGTAAATTATGTAAATGAAAATGAAATTATATTAGTTTTTTATTTATATTTTGTAATTAAAAATAATATGAAAATAATTACAAGTCATGAATCATATAAAAAGAATATGAAAATAATTACAAGTCATGAAAATAGGACAATGACAGTGACATGCCTCGGTTTCAGATGCACCATTTTTTTCCCTACTACATTTGAACTCTGACAGTGACATACCTCGATATGTAGTTTGATAGTGACAGTGACAATGACATGTCTCGGATGTAAACTAGTTACATAAACAAATGGGGAGATGAGATATGAGTTTGCAAATGAGAAAAATGCTTTTCCGGTGGAAGGTTGGTATAATGATTCGAAGGTCGGTATAATTATCTGAAGGTCAGTTTTATCTGTCGAAGGTCGGAATAGGCTTGAAGGTCAATGTAAGCTTGAAGGTTGGTTGTACGTCCCGAAGGTCTGATAGACCTATCGAAGGTCGGCCATTACTTCAAACACTCAACACAAGCAACTTTCTTTCTTTCCTTCCTTATACCAAACAAACAACATAAAATGGATGACCAGCAAAACCCAACGACACTTAGGAATTAGAACACAACCATCAAATACCATAACAACAAAAAATAAAAACAAACTGAACGACACGAGCTTGATCTTGTGAAGAAAAAAACCAACTCCTCTCCCGAATTCAAACCCAATTGCTGCCTGTTTTTTTCTTCAACAAAGAGAATGAGTTCCTTTCAAGTTTAGCTTTCAATAAGGAAACTTCATCAATGATGTAGTAGTTGTATGATCTTTAATTCGGTTTTACAGCAATGTAATGATAATTGGACTGTTTTGAATGTTGAGGGCAATATAGTAACTATATAATAAAAGTTAATAAAGGTTAGTTTTGTTTTTTTAAAAAAAAAAAAGGAAAAGGTGAAAATGGGTATAAAGTGAAAAATTAGTTTTAAAGTTGGATAATTATATACAGAAATGGATAATATGGAAATCTTTCCCCTCAAATTAGGTAAATGTGAAAATAGCCCTTAAAGATAAGTAAAGTACTAACATCAATGATAAGAAAAGAAGTGAAACAAAGAAAACATAATTTGTCACTGGACAAAGAAATTGAATGGCTTATGTAAACTCGAATATCTCGTACATGTGATATCAATTGAAAGTATAAGATTTCACTTGCTATCATTATCTTAATAAAACCAGAAATGTATCATATAAATGTATATATAAATATATATCTATAGAGTCCTTTTGTTATGCGTGGCGTCGCACATCGAAATTTTGTGCACTGCAACAAAACGATGTCGTTTCGTTCGTTTGGAAAAAAAAAAAAATGTCGCAACAGAGTAGAGAGACCCAAGACGTCAACAGTGTGCATCTCGGCGAGAGCAAAGTTCGACCAGCGAACGGTGCGGCACGATGAACTGATATGCTCCCTCGGCCTTTCTCCATCAGCACCGCTGCTCTATCTAAACACCAGATCTGCTCAACTCTAATGCCACCCAGCCATACGTCCCATTCTTTCCCCGGCTCAACCCCCACCGCACAACCAAGTGCCAAATCCACCACCACCCATGATAGATCCACCATCAACCACTTCTTCCCAGATGCAAGCCAACAACAACAACAGACACGAAATAGCATCGTAGGGCTCATGTACAGTATGAAGAAAACCAAACTACTGCACATGAAAAAAAAAATTTTAAAAAGAAAGCCGTTTACCTCGGGGAAATCATGTGTGTGAAATTTTCCAAAATACTAACAGAGCAGTGACAATTTTCATTTAATATCCCAGAGGGATTCCGAACCATCTCCTCAAGGGATTCAATAGTAAAATTAGAAGATTCAAAATCAGACTATAATCTTCTGCAATTTATATAAAAAAAAGTATTTCTAGAAAAATAAAGAGTATTCCCAATACTCACCTTATCAGATCCCAATGAATTTTAGATTTCTTGAAAATGCCTCAAGCTCCTAATCATGAAATCAAAGTTCTTAATTAAAATTGGAAATCGAGAACTAAATCTCATTAAAACGGTAGCACAATCTTACCCTAATTATTCGATTTTGGCACAATCTCAAACTAATTCTCCGTCATGTCATCTCGCTGCTCTTCCTTGAACTACAGACATAAAATGGTGTATCATAGTTTGACATTACTATAACTAATTAGCCAAGTTCAGTTAATTTTATTGTTGGGATCTTCTGGAGTGGTTTCCCTTTTATATATACTTGTCTTAAACCCACGCAATGCGTGGCGGTCTGATGTATATTGTCTCAATTGTGATATAAAATCATTCAAACAAAAATATAAATATTAAATAATATTTTATTACTAAATCTTTATCTAAATTAAACATAAAAAATTAGTAAAATCACAAAATTTTATTAATATAAAAACTTGTATTACTATTTTCAAAATACTTTTTAAAAATAATCTTTCTAATTTTTTGATTCAAATGCCCTTCAAAATCACAATTCTCATCAACATTAGACGGCATTTGGGCCTTAATTTCTATTGATTTTTATATATCATGATTAAGAAATATTATCGATGGAATTTAAATTGTATTAGTAATAAACTATTGTAATTTTTATTTCACTGAATTTTTTTTTAACCGTCTTTGAATGGAGGGATTTTGGTAGACGCCTATTTGTTTATAAGAAAAAACCGAAAAAGAATACAAATAGAAAGGACATAAAGAACTTTACTGCGGTTGAAAATGGAAACAAATCCACTTCTAACAAAAGTTGCAATTCTAAAATTGCATGAAATACTGGCTGAAAAGGTAACATGAGTAGCCATAACTGGGTTTGATTTGGGAGCTCAATCAATATTCCAAATAATTTCTCGCATCATTGGGATAATTTGGACGCTTTGGCTTTTTGCACCATTTTCTTAAGTTGTGCACGTGTTTGCATTTTTGCTAGATTAATTTGTTCAACCTTGGATGTGGTTGAAGCTGACTTAGTAATCCAGGTAGAAGAACAAATATCAAAGTTGGCTCTGAAACAAATCCTATATCTATACGAGTGACACCATGTTAGATTTCTGATGTTGCCACTTGAATAGTGTCTGCTATCGCAACGTCCAATGAATCTTTAACTGGTTAAAAGCATGTTGACATTCCACATTCCAAATTAAAGGCTTAGGATTCTTGATTATCTCTTGGCCAATCTAAAGATCTGTTGAGGGCAGCAATTCAGCTTGTTAGTCTTTGCAACTCTTTCAATGTGGTTGGCAATTTCATATCCATGATGACTTTGATCTTTGCTGGATTGACTTCAGGGATTTGAGATCATGAATCCCAAGAATTTTCCTGCTTCAACTCCAAGGGAACATTTTTAGGGATTCAACCTCAAGCCATTTCTCTTTATTGTGATGAATGATTCTTCCAAGTTTGCCAGTATGTCAATTGGTGTAACGGACTTGACTAGGATGCCATCAATGTATGCTTCTATGTTTCGGTCGATTTGAAAGGCAAACATGCTGTTGATTATATCTTGAAAATCGGCTCCAGCATCCTTTAGGCTAAAATTCATCCTGGTATAACAATATAAGCCAGTTGGTGTAATGAAAGAAGTCTTGTCCTCATCTGCTTTTGCCATCTGAATCTGATGATACTCCTTATGCTCTTCACGGAAACAAAGAAATGGAATATCCGGCTATGGCATCCACCATCTGATCAATACGTGGCAATGGAAACAACTTCTTTGGTATTGCTTTGTTCAGATTGGTGAAATCACTGCAACTCTCCATGCACCATTCGGCATTGGCATAATTACTAGATTTAACAGCCAAGTAGGGAATTGAACTCTTCTTATTATCCGTACTTGACGTAGTTCTTTAACTTTGTTTTTTAGTGCTTCTTGTTTCTCCGAAGCCAAATATCTCTTCCCTTGTACTATAGGATTTAGTTAGGGGTTTACAACCAATTTGTGTTTGGAAAAATGTCGGGGAATGGAACCCATGTCATCGTTTCCCCACAAAAAGATTTCTTTGTGTTTCTTCAAAAGTTCTACTAGTTCCTTCTTTATGTGGAGAGGGAGGTTTCGGATAAAACTTGAACCTTCCTTTCCGGATGATGTACATCAATCTGGAATTCTTCCAATTCAGTAGCCTGTTCCATACGGTCTTCTTCAACCGATACCTAGATATTATCCACAGGCATAGGGGCCTGTGAAATGGCTGTAATATAACAAGTGTGGGCTACTTGCTTTTCTCTTTTTATGTGAAATAGCTTGTCATTAATGGTAATACTAATGGCATTTTCTGAAGTGTCTACCTTTGCTTTCATCATGTTCAATCCAGGCCTTCCCCAAATAATGTTGTACGAAGTTGGAGAATCTACAGCAATAAATGTTGCATCTTTGGATATTACTTTGTCTGCTGGTCCCCATTGGACAGGTAGACTGATGGTGCCTAACGCATATATTTTTGCTCAAGAAAACCAATACAAGGGATTAATTGCCTCATCTTTCAATCCTATTTTTTGAAAAGCCTCATAATAGATGATGTTGACTAAACTACTGGTATCTATCAATACTCTTTTTACCATACAATTTGCCACCATAAGTGATATGACGACTGGGTAATCATCATGAACGATTGAAGCTCTTAACTTCTTTTGTGGATTGATTTCATTAATCCCAGAAATTATATCTGTCACTTTCGACCTATCCTATTATAGATGGGGCATTCAACTGGTTCAACATTAGCCCATGCCAAATATTCAATAATTCTGCCAAATATCCCTTCCTTACGGTTGCCTCAATCTTCTTCGTCAGAGAGTGGCAATCATTACTTACATGTCCCGGCTCCTTGTGGTAATTACAATACTTGTCCATATTGAGCTTCTCCATTTGGACATTCATCTTTCTAGGTGATTTCAATATTCCCAAGTGTTCTACTCATTGTAGAATGACCGATCAGGGTACCTTGAATGGGGTATATGTTGCAGGCAGCTTATGTTGTTTATCACAATTCCGATCAAATGGGCATAGCATCGAGAGCTAGATTGTGTAGGAGTGAGTGGGGCACCATTTGATGGAGTTAATGATGTTGACACAACCGTTGGAGGGTAATCCGAATTAATTGACATTGTGGCTGGTGTGTGATGAGGCATGGTCATAAATGAAGGAGTATGATAACTAGAGGTCGAATATGGGGGCGGGGCAATGTAAGATGGTATTCTATTAAGTTGATAGAATGATATCTTCCTTCTATACTATAGGGATCAAGGACCTATCTTAGCATGGAAGGACTCATGGAAGCCACCTTGTGAAGTTATTCGAAGATTCAAATCACTTGGTTCAAAGTGTAGAGTTCTACTCTTCAAGTTCAAGCTTAAAGGTGGAGACTCAAGTGGAAAATCAAAGAATGGATTGAAGAGATTAATATTCAAATATAAGAACCTATACTATAAGGATAAGGTTGATGCTTCAAGGAGGAGGAAGTTCTTGTTAGATTTGAAAGCGACTTTGAAAGTTCATGATAATATCTTTGAAGATCACAAGCTAGAATTAAGGTTTTTTTAAAAAGACCTGTATTTCAAATACAAGGATGAAGTCTCAAGACTGAAGGTTGGAAGCTTAAGAATCAAAGAAGTCTTGGTTGCTCAAATGAAGGAAGAGTTTGTGGTCTTCTTTGGAGATGCTCTTGACAACGGTTGGATGTTCTTTTACATTGATTTGTACTTCAAGTTTAGGCTTGAAAACACCTCAAGAAGTATCAAAAATAAAGTGGAAGAAGAATAGAAGTGAAGCATCAAAAAAAGGAATGAAAACAAGCGTGAAAATCAAAGATGGTTTGATGGAGAAGAGCCCAACCGGTGCCAGTCAAGATAGGAGTTACACCGATGACTTCCAAAAATTTGCTGCAAAGGAAGATCTGAAATTCAGGCCTTAATCGGTGCCATAATCGGAGCCACAATAGGTGCCGGTCACCACTGTTACTGTTGCACCACTGTTCCCCCAGCCTTACACAATCATTCATTTCTCATTCTCACTCCCACTCCCACAAAACCCTGCAAACAAAGCAAAGAGGGAGAGCCGCCGCCATTTCCATTGGGCTTTCACTGCTACTATCACCTCTACTGACTATTGTCATCGCTACTATCGTTTCTGCTGGCTATTGTTGTCACTGCCATCGCTGTTGCCGTTGCATTCTTCTTCCATCTATTGTCGTGTGGAGTTCCTTATCTAGGTGGAAAATTCGCTTCAGCCTCCTCTTACAAAATCTGTAAAACAATCAAAACTAAGAAGGGAGAAGAAAGAGAGTTGCAAGAGGATATTATTTTGTTTACAGATTTTTGATTCTTTTCCTAATTGCCCTTGATCTTATCTATAAACTATGATTTTTTATTTTAAACTGAGAGATTCCCTTTTATTTATTTGTATATTCTTAGTCTTTTATAAAATTTGTTTCCCTGTAAATGAACTGTTGAGTTAATGGAAGTAATACATTCTGCATCTTTTATGATACAGATGGGAATTTTTTTGAGTAATATTTTTGCAATCATTCAAACCGAGTATATCCTGCTCGAGAACTAGACCCTAATGGGTTGAAAACAAACTCATACTTTTATTACTCGCTAGGTAAACGGAAGGGTTCAGGTACATAAAATTCCTAACGGGTCTGGGAGCTAGTGTTCCGGACCCATTTGGACCCGTTTACAGACCTATTTGGGACCATATATAGTTCCTTATCTTAGTATTAGAGAATCAACCCACAAACATGTAATCTCTTTTGAGTGATGAATTTTATAGATTTAACATGATCTTTCATGAGTGTTCTTGAGAGTTCCTCTTAAAGTTCTTAAGACACTTCATTTAGGGTATTAAATCACTTTGCGGTATGGTATTGAATTGTCTACCAAATCAAGAGATTGATTGTTATTGAATTACCAATAAAGGTAAATCTAACGTCACTTGAACCTTTGATGAGTCCTTTCTTTTCATTGATTGATTTCTTAAATGTATGAATCCTAAAAACCTTCATGCTTCTCAAGAATTCACATCATATATGAAGGATTATAACTTAATGTGCTTTGTTGTCTTGAATGGAAAGATTTTCTTGGCTAAGGATTTGTTGTAGTAGGCCGATTATCATATTCGACCATTCTATAACCCTATGCTTGCATTTCCTTCTTGTACGCTTCGTCTTTATTCTAGTTCACTTCATCCCCTTGAATCCATTTGTAAACTCTGTCAAGGAGCTCTTGGACTGTTTTTTGCTACTGAATTTTCAATTTATGAGAATATGTTCCAGGTGCAATAGCATTGTAGAGGGCTTCTATATATGTCTATTTTGAATAGCCTTATACTTTTGGAAATTGGCATATGTTTTGCAGATGAGCTGAAGCCTTCTTTGGAGCACGTCTTGCCCAGAAATTTTGTAAGAACATATTTCCCATCTGTGTGAAGGATGTGATAGAATTGGCTGGGATAGTAGAATACCACTCTAGACCTTTGGCTGCTAAAGTGTTATCGGCCAGATGCATGGCCATCAATGTTGTATAAGAGGTTAAATGCTCTTCAGGATCTGTTGTTCGCCTATATTTATCCGTCAGTGGTGGCTTGAAGTGTTTGGGGAATTTAGCTTTCTGATATGCTTCCCTCAACTGGTTTTTCACCTACCCGTTCCATGAAGGTATTGTCGTTTGAGCTTTAGTCTGACCGATAATGGTTATTTTTTCCTTTAGATCTTTAATTTCCTTTATTATCTCCAGAACTTGCTCCTTAGGCTGATCAGAAGATATGGTGATTATTGATCCTTGTAGGTAATAATTTGCCTACTCCAAATTCTTGAAGGTCGGTGGGATGACATGATAAGGTGGAGGAATTTATTGGTCATTCAGCTGTTGCCAAATAGCTAGTGTGGTTCCTTGAACCTTGTTCTCCTATTGGCCGATTGTGGGAATCGGTTACTATCCATTCGATGATGGAGTCTGAGCCTTGAGAATTCAACATCTTGTCTGCCCGTTGCTTCTTTTGTTTCTTTGGATTTAGGAGTCTCTCTCTTTCTTCAAACTCTTCCGAACTCATGTTTTTCCTTGTTTGTTGGTTAAGGAACTCTCGGAATCCCTCTCTATGCTTACAAAATTCAGCGTAAACCTCTTCTGCTTTGCGTTGTTGTTCTTCAATATCAGTTTTATGGACCAATGGGACAGATGATTTTGAGTTGCTGGAGGAATGTTTAGTGATGCAAATCTAGCTCTTAATTAGCTAAACCCGACACGAGTATGAAACTTTATCCTAGACGTTTGTTAGGTTTCGATGTTTGAATGTATTAACCTGACGTTGTTTCTCAAACGTGAACCAATATCTTCAATAGATGGCGCCACAAGCAATCGAAGCAAAATTGCTTGATAATCAAGGGTTTAATGAAAAACTAAATAAGATAGAAAATACTTTCAAATCTCAAAGTGTATTGTATAAACTTAACTGTCTGAAAAAATAAATGAAAGCCCTGTTTATAACTATTAAAATTTCTAATTGAATTGAAATATGATTCAAGTATTTAACTAAAATACTTTAGTAACTATTCTAATTAAAATAAGAAACAAATAAACTAAACCGCTTAATTGAAAAAAACTAAAAGAAATAAATAGTAAAAGTCTAAGTTTGACTCAACCCAAACAAAAACCAAACTTCTGAAATTTGAAAGAAATAAACGGTGTTAATGATGATGATGATGATTGGGGAGGATCAATTGGACGCATTGGCCAAAGATTAGTTTGTGCTGTCATGATCATGGATGACCATGTCCATGATGAACCGCCAGGGTGAATGAATGCGGTGATTAATGATTGATGTTAGATGATGTCATCAATTGGGGAAACAAATTAGAATACCGGCGGCGGGTTTTGTCAACTGGCACTCGTAGTCCCAATTAACCGGTGAAAGACACATCATCGAGGAAAGATCAACCGGTGCACTTGGAGAGTTGAGGACTGGCGCTGGTTGCTCTTTCTACTGGCACCTCAACAGTCCATGCGCCGGGACTTCTCCGTTTTTCTGCTTCTCGAGTTGTTTCTGCCCGATGCCGGTTTATGAGCCTGTGGTCGGATGGATTCTTCTCAATTTCTCCATTTTGAGTCATTTTCATTTCAAACTTTTCTCCTAAGTTTTCCTTTATATAAAATGATGTTTCAATACTTTATTTTTATCTTTGACAACTTCTAGAGCTTTAAATTCAAGATTATCTTGGACCAATTGAAATAATAAATTCTTCAATGCATTTCTCTTCAAATGGATAATTAAATCTTTACTTCGAGCACACCCTTAGTTCCCATCATCTAGAATCTTCTATCATATTGTTAGGATTGGTAGGCTGTTTCGAATTTATTGGAAATTGTTTGGAAGCCAAGGATTTAGATTTTGAAGCTTGTGGAGGCATGGGGATCAAAACACTTTTTTTCTTTTCCTCCGGTATTCTTCTTTGTTGACTTTCGATTCTCATTATCGCCATTGTTGGTAGGAAGGTGTCCTTGAGAATCCATGGACAGCTGTTTGTGAGATTTATGTGAGCAAAGAGGATAGATTTTGGTAAGAATGATGAGCGCCAAATGATGTAGTCGGAATTTTGCCAATGGGGATCGGGTCAAACTTTGACTAGATCACCTTTTGAGCCGTTAAAGAAACCTACAAGGAACAGAACAGAAATGAGAGAATTGAAGTAATTGTCAAAAGATAGAAAGATGGAAAAAGAGAAGATACTTGTTGATTTTATTGTGAGACCTTTTATAGACAAACATATAGAGAGTCTTTTGTGTTTAATCTAATGTGGGATTAGTGTATAACTTTAAATTTATAATTCCTTATTCTATAATATATAGGAAAAAAGTATATATATATATATATACACTCACACACACGAATATGCTATAGAATGCACTAATGTACTCTAGATAAAGTGTACTGTTAAGTCTTTAATAATCAAAGTTAACGAGTATTTTTTTACATAAAAAAATATTGAATTTGATCCAATACCCCTAAGATTTAGTTTATTCTTTTAGGATATAATATATAAAATATATTTATAAAAAATAATGTTTTTATCTTTTAAAAATAAAATCAAATGTTGACCATTATAAACATAATTGTGAACTTCGTATGGAATGCATTAGTGCATTCTATAGCATTACAATATACACTATAAGCATCTCCTAGAAAATTAATGAAAGGGGAATTAGCGTATTTATACACCATTTGGAGTATGTAAGAATATTTTTAGGCTGAAAAACCTTTTAATTTTTGTAAAATAAAACTTAAGAGAAAAAAATTTTATTTCCTAGTTTTTATCTAATTCTAGATTAATCTAGGAAAAAAAGGAAAAGAAAAAAATCTTGAAGGATAGTTTTAGACAAGTGTATAATCACCTTTGTAAGACTTTTGCTTTAGATAA
>JAOXNR010053874.1:0-13448 GCA_028571225.1 Parsonsia alboflavescens | reverse complement strand
ATAATTATCACAATGAAATCACCCATGACACTCATATAACAATCCATAAAGTGATTTCATGGCGGGTCAATCCAGTAGACGATACTCTACGTGTACCTATGTAATGATTTGATATCTTATATCCATGACGATTGTCATCAATCAACACATACGAGTCTCAGCGTGTAATTGATATCCTAATCTCAATAACACTAGACTAGGGACGTTTTAGGAATAGAAATAAACTATTCTAAGGACATTACATAATTTATTTAACGAAACACAGATATAAAAGTAAATTATATAATAATATAAACAGCATCATGATACAAAGTTATGCCAACTAAGTAAAATCATCATATGTTCTTAGGGCATATCCAACATCCTAGGTTGATAAAGTCACATTGGATGCTCCAGTGGCATATAGGCAGCCTAGTAGACCTAAAAAGAGCAGGAGAAGAGCTTTCGATGAGACACATGATAACACTATCAAAATTAGAAGGAGATTATTTTCTATTGCACAACGTGCCACCAAATTGGCCACAATAGAAAAACATGCAAGAATATTGCCAATGATGTCAATGGTGAGCAGAAACAAGGAGAGGAGCCACAAGAAGAGTAACCAAAAGGAGAGCAACAACAAGCTCAACAGCTAGAAGGTGAGCAACAACAAAGTCAACAACAAGAAGGTTCAAGTGCTCCAAGGTAAAAAAAAGGTACCGCTAATGAATATGTAATTATGCTTCATTTAAATTAGCTATAAACGAGCAAAGAATTTAATTAGATTGATTTTGGTTTATGTTTGTTGTGTATAGAATGCAAGGAAGAGGACTCAAGCACCATCTCAAGAATCTAATGCTCCCACTGAAAATGCTTCTCAAAGTGCAGCAGGGTCAAGTGCTAGGAGAGGGTGCAGATCACTCAATGATTTTGGTGCAGCATGGTTAGGAAAAAAACATATATTTAGTTGCAAGGGGAAGGGGAAGGGGAAGGCCAAGGAAGAGTTGAGAAGTGATTTGTGTGTTTATTTTTTTGGCAAAACATTTTTTTGGTTAGGAGAATTGTAAATAGTGAAATTGAATAGCATATGGTGGTTTTTGATTATGGATAGATAGTTGGTTTTTGTGCATCTCTTAGATGGTTTTTGTGGCGTTGGTACATTAAGGGGAATTGGTTGGGTATGGTATATGATTTGGAAATTGTAAATGATATTTGTGAATTGGCAAGAACAATTGGTTCCTAATTGTGTTTGATTGAACAAATTGGTTCTTCTGTAATTGTTGTGTATGGTATATGATCTGGAATTGGTTTTGTCTATGGTGGGTAATTGGAAAATGATATTTGTGCATTGGTTCTTCTGTAATTGGTTTTGTGTGTGGTTGAAACAATTGGTTCTTGTGTAATGGTTTAAACAGAGTATTGCCATGCATTCTGGCAAATTTTGACTGTCTAGAAATGCAACTTTGTATTCACTTTTAATTATTGAATTCTTGTTAAATAAGCAAGTTTTTATTGACTCATTTGTTCTTAGATTAGTGTCACAATCTCAAATTAACAACTTACAAAAAGGTCAAAAAATGTAGACCTTCTAATTTAACAATGCCAAGGGCTTCCTGTTTCAATTTCACACTTTCCATTTAAGGTCAAAAAGTGCAAAAATAAAAGGTCAAATAAGAAACAAATAACGTGCTATTAAACAAAGCCAGGGGCTCTCTATTTCAGTTCCACATTACCCTTGTTTGATACACCAGTTGGTTCTTTGACATTGAAAAAAAGGAGATAAAATAGGAGTGAAAATAGAAGACATTTTATTTTTAAATTTAGTCTCTTATTGACAACAACTAGGTTTTGGTTCTTCATCTTCAAATCATCAATTTCAGCTTTGATCTTCAATTGTTCTACACCATGTTCAATGTCAACCTCCATGCTCCTAATCCGCCTCAGCAACTCCGCAATCACTTCTACTACTCTATCACACATCCTAGGATTCCAGCCATTCGAAGAAATCAAAGCCTTCGCCCTATGAAGGATAGACCTATATTAGATGACAAGAAATCAACTTTTCACATGAAATGGGTTTGTTTCAAGCAAAAATTTAAGTACCTTGTGAAGAGTGCAAATATTAGTAAAGCTATCAATTGAAGAAGGCTTGGCCCCAATCTCAAAAAATCAGAGCATTTGATGAGTTATGTCTCCTTTTTCTAAAGGGTCATCAAAACTCCAACTCAATCCTATCCTCACAGGATCGATGATTAGGTCAAATCAGTCCTCCTTTCTAAAAAAAATATGTTGTTATTATTATTATTGGTTGCAGCAAGAAACAGACGTTTAGAGCTCCAAAAGTACTTAGAAAAGGCAGAAATGGAGGTCCAGAAAAAGGCTATGGACAAGGAAGCCACGGCCTTGGACCATAAGGATAGGCTTGACCTAGTAATAAGAGAATCAAATCTTTCTATCCACAATGGAGGAGCCCAAGATGCAGAATCATCATTTACTGATCCATCCTTCGGAGATTGCAGAACCCAAGAACCAGTATGATTCAAAAAGTGAGACTGTAAGTTGTGTAATACTAAAAGACAGTGTGTTGTCTTTCTTCCTTGCAGGCATCTCTGCTCCTGCAGATCCTGTGAATGGCTCCTTGCCCTTTGTCCAGTCTGTGAATCTGTAAAGCAAGTAAGCATGGAGGTATTCTTGGTCTAAGCGAGAAAAGATGTCGAGAAAGCAAGAACAGAAAAAAAAAAATTTTCCTAGGGGAAAACGCTTCTTGATGTCCCATCCAGTACTGTTTTCCCTCCCCGGTTTTAGTTTGCTTCTTGTCATTGATCCAAATCTGCAGAGATGGTTCCAACTGTAAAAGTGAAGTGTATATAAAGAAAGAAGAAATCCTTTCCCTTCTTTTCGTGGGTGGTTCTCTTTCTCTCCAGGGAAATGGTATATATTATACTACTTATCTTTTGCTCTTAGCGTAAAAACTCTCTACTCCTACTCCTACTCCTACTCCTACTTTCTAGGGAAATGAGTTTACATTTTCATGACTGTCTATCCGAGTCCCCACCGTGGCTTTTTTTTTTTTTTGTTTAATTTTTATTTTTAATATCCATGGCCTCAAGGGTCGATTTAATTCGATCATCTCTCAATCTTTGAAACTTAAGGGGCGGGTTATTAAAAGAATTCAGATTTTTGAAACTCAACCTTTCAAAATTATAGGATTGGGACGAACCAGTGCTAAGGGCTTGACCCCAATTAATAGCCCTAGCAAATAGCAAACCGCCTCTCTAGGTTCCTTTCTGTCCAAGAAGTCCTAGATCCACAAGACTTCCCACAGTAGCATTTTGGCAAGTATGACTGCCCTAGGCTGTTTCGTGACATTGTTAAGGATAGAGAGAAGATAATCATGTTTTTTTAGGAGAGGTTAGTTATATATAGAGATGGTTTTTTATTTATTATATAGGGAGGGAAACTTTGGTGCCTGGACATGTTGGACAAAGTTATGAAAATGCCCTTAAGAAGGATCGTGTGGTGCGCACATGGGGCATTCTGTCAATGGTTAAGCCCAAATTGGATAGAATTGCCTAATGCGATAATTTCTGAAAGTTCGAGTGCTTAGACTTGTCAAATTTTAATTCGAGTGTCAAAACCATAAAATTGAAAAGTTCATGTGCTCCTGACACTTTTTAACCCAAAAAAAAAAAAGACAATTGAATTAAATCTTAATCGACAGAAACTTAAAATTACACTCCACAACATTGCCTTTTATATATTTTTTATTTACAAATAGTATTCAAGTCAAACTTATATATGTGTTTTGACTATTCCACCTTTGCTTGAGATTCACCTTGCAAGGACTCAAATCCCATCAATTGAATTAACAAGGTTAAAATTTGCAAAAAAGATTCAATTGTCGAGGAAAGAAATCAATCTCACAATTAGTGAAATACTCCCTCCACTAAATGTAAGTCACTAGTTGTCATTTCGAAAAAATTAAAGTAATATTTTTTTTCCTTAAAATTCCCCTATTTATTTATATCTTTTCTTTTCTTTTCATGACAAGATATATTTAATAAATTTAAAATAGTGATTACAAAATATCCTTGGAGAATCCTCCGATTCTTCAATTTGATGTGAGACAACGTCGAGGCAAGGGCATTAGGCTTGATTTCGGATCAATCGAGCTTTTCCCATGAACACTCGAGTGATTTGTTGTCGAAGGTTCATCTCCTTCTTTTGATGAAAAACGCTGAAGAACATTTTGAATATTTGAGGAAAACCTTTGGAGAAGACTTGAAGACTCCAACCGTTGAGGTGAAGGTACTAGGCTTGATTTAGAATCAAACGAGCTTTTTCTCACGAACACTTGATTAATATTTGTCAAAAACTTCCACTTCGTCCTTTTGATACAGAATATCGAAGAACATTTCGAAGATTTGCTGAAGACCTTTGGAGAGACTTGAGAGCTCTCTAGCCATTGCTTGAATGACCTCCTTTTGTGGTGGTCTCTATTTATATGTTAATCAAACTAACTACATATAAGAAGAAGAGAAAAGAAAGTGATAAGGTAATATAGAAAAAACACTTTCAAAAAGTTAATTAATTAACAATAATAACTTATAATTAGTAATAAGAAAAGTTAGTTAAAATGATTTATATTTAATGTTAAATGGAGTAATTTTTATTATTATTATAACAAGGATGATAATCCAGTAATATATAAAATTATGCCTTTGATACGTGAATCCAGGACACAAGATAATTTCTATTCTTCTAAGTTTCCAATATGATCACTCAAGATCTATATCTATACTAAAAACAAAGAAAAAGTTTGATTTTCGTGACTTCATTTTAACCCATTAATATAAAGTGGGATGGAAAACTAAAATTGTGGATAGGTAATGATGATTCTTATGGTTCCTTAAAAACCTTAGCAAAATTATCAAATGTTGTCGTCACAAAAACCTATGATCATGTGAAAGTGCTTTAAAATTTCCAAGGGAAATATACGAGCACTAAACATTAGCATTGAAAAAGTAGGGTTCTCTCCGTCATTATTTTTAAGTTACCAATAACTTGTTTAAAAAAATTAAGATAATATATTTTTTCCTAAAATATCTCAATTTATGATTCTGATCAAATTAATGACTAAAAAAAAAAAATAAGGGAGATAGGAATACTATGGTAAAAATTTAGTAAAATAACTAATAAATTAAAAATAATGACTTATAATTACTAATATGAAAGTGAGTTCAAATGAGTTATAAATTATAATTAAGGGAGTATATATAATGTTACAAGGGAAGTAAAACTTGAACAAAAATCAAGAAAACAAAGAAGTGCCCCCAAGGGCATAGTAAGTTGGCACAGCAAGAGTGATGTGAGGGCAGACCTTTTGATTGGTAAGCGTTCGAACTTCGACCAGTGTATTGTCCTAAGCTAATTTAGTAAGTGACTGTCTCATCAAAGATAATATCCCGATATAGCAGTCTACTTGTTATACTCTATCAACTTGTATACATCCCTCGATTTACATCTTCACTGACATAAAGATTTCTATAATGTCACGAAATAGCAACCCACTTGTTATATTCTACTAACCTCCAATGGCACAAAAAATCCACTGACACAAGGGTCTCCATAACGTCTCGAAATAACAGCCTATTTGTTATACTCTACCAATCTCCACTGACACAAAAAATCTTTGTGAGTAGTGAGGAGTTTCACCTACGAGAACTTGCCTTTAAACTGAGAAAATAAAGAAGTACCTAACGTTAAAAGATAGTACTCACTCACGACGGGGGAATTGAGTTGATTGCCACAAGATTCCACGTGTACCACTCCAAATGCCGAACACACTAACGGGATCGTTTGGTCCTGCACTCATTCCAAGACTGCTTTACACCTTTCTGCCAGTAAAAGTGCAATATTTCTTTCTCTTTGAACACGATGTCGTTGCCCAAAGTGATCAGTACGTGGATCACATTGAAATTATGCACACTTTATATGATGCCGTACATATTGAATAAACTAATTTATTATGAATATTTTACAAACATCCGACATTTATTTTCTTATTGATATTCACTAAGTCTCAGATTAGTTGCCCTTTAAATAGAGAATTTTTGTCCCTAATTAGTTATGGCTACATATTTCAATAAAAGAAAAAAGAAAGGGAAAAACTTGAATTTTTATTTCTATCCCTCATTAATTTATTTTAGTTGTGTAAGTGTTTAACATATTTTAATTTTAGGCCTATCCATTATAATACTCCTAAAGATGAAAGCACAACAACAAAAAAACAAAAAAACAAAATGGTCTATATATTAAGACATGTTATATTTAAAATTTATTCTAAATAAAATTTGATAATATATAAAGTTTATAAAACATGTCCCTTCGGGGATACTCCATTGGATATAGTGGTGAGCAAACAAACAATAGGTCTCTAGTGTGGATGCAAACTTCTCACAACAACATGTTATTGTATAGAAAAAACAATTTCTTTCTCAACACACATTATATGTCGGAAATTTTCTATTTTTCTTGAAACATTAATATTGGTATATTGGTAAAATTATGCAGACATATAAGTTTTGTGTAAAGAAAAGAAAATCTATCAAGAATCTCGTTAAGTAGGTCATCATAAACTATGTCTTTTTAACTCACTATTATTTAAGTAGTTTAAATATTTTCAATAAGGACTTCTTCCAATACATATACATTGTGGTACCAAAAAAATGAGTCATCATAGTTCTTTTTGTTTATTTATTTTTGTAGTGAAGAGGAAGGAGAGTAATTTATGAAAAATTATTAATTATAATGGAAAAAACAATTTAAAATGGATAAGGTTATTATTTTCTTAATATTGATAAAATAACTGCTATGATTAATTGGGAGTATTTGATGGAGAAATTAATGAAGGACAACATCGTTTAGCTTCTGGAAAAAGTTGAGCTAGTCTTTCTTTATGAATTTCACTCGTGTAAGTGTGGATCTCTATTCCTAATCCTATATGCTAGTATTGACACGTCAGAATTCTACTTCCAGCTATTTCAATGAATCAAAACTCTGCAAAATAACCAGAAATGAAATTGAAATAATTGAGAGCAAAAAGGCGAAATAGTAACGCCTAAAATAAAGTCTGTCGAATGATCGAGAAAGAAAAAGTGAACAAAAATATTACTGCAATTGCTCATTAATTTGTAAAAGAATATTTTTATACTGCAACTGCTGCCTAACATCAGAGAATTTTATTGAGATTTCATTTTTCCAATTTAGTTCACATGTGCCAATCATGAGGGAATAACCTTTCCCCTAAATTATGCAACATGTCTCTAAAAAATAAAAAAATAAAAAAAAGAAAATTATTTTATGAAAAAGCTAACGAGAGAGAAAGCACAGATAATATTTTGTTAATGCAAAATTGAATATTCATGTTTACATTTTAATTTATTCAAAAATTAAGATTAAAAAGAATAATTAAAAGATCATAAAAAATGACTTATAATAAGACATAAAATATATTAAAAAAACAAAACCATGTATAATCTTCAAGGGAGTGGGATTGCGAAATTGCACATGTTTTATGCGGCCTACTATCGAGGCGGTTGCTCGCTCCCTCCCTCTATATATATGTAGATAAAGGTAGAAGCTCTAGCAGAAGTACCTAATATTCCTTACACTGATTATTTATAGAGGATCGTGAAAGCTGTTAGAGAAAAAGAAAAAGATGGACGTGGAAATGGATGCAACGCAAAGAAGAAAGAAGACTATGGTTTATCTACTCAGGCTTGCGTTATCCTCGAAGACATGGATTCTTCTCTTCTACTGCCTTTTGCAAGCAATTGGCCAGATAGCCAGCACCTTGCTCATAAGAAAATATTTCTTGCACGGTGGAAAAAGAAAATGGATCCCTGTTTTTCTAGTCAGTGCAGGATTTCCATTTCTGATAATCCCTATGTACATCTCACGAGTACGGAATCGTTCCATATCTCCGGCGCCGGCGGCCAACACCTCCAGGAAGCTGATCTTGGTCAAACCGAGAACTGCTGCAGCCAGTGCCTTAATAGGATGTCTTATTGGAGTAGAAAGCTATATGCATATGATCGGTTACGCTTATCTCCCGGTCTCCGTTGCCTGCCTCCTCAGTTCAAGTCAGCTAGCCTTTACGGCGGTGTTTGCTTTTCTGGTTGCGAAGCAAAAGTTCAATCATTACACGATTAACACGGTGGTCTTAATGACCTTTGGATCGATTATTTTGGGATTAAATATGAACGGTGATCGTCCAGCTGGAGAATCAAACGGTTTATACACGTTGGGATTCTTCATGACCTTAGCTGGAGCCGCCCTTCACGGATTCACGATGCCACTACTTGAATACACTCAACAGAAAGCGGGAGTTCCGGTCACGTATGACCTTATTATGCAAATCCAGTTCTTAGTATTAGCTTTTTCTACTCTGTTCTGTACTATTCCCATGATCATCAACAAGGATTTTCAGGTATGAGAAAAAGGAAAAAAAATACTAATTTTACTACCCACCCCTCTCTATACCCTCTAACCCTTGAGAGGCAGCGGCAGCCTACAAATCTTCGTGGTGTCTATCTGTCAGTCTGCTTACCACTAAGCTCACGGGGCCTAACAACCCACTCTACATTTGACATAAAAGTGCCTGATTTTTTCCTTTAATTAATTAAATGCAGGCTATTCCGAGAGAAGCAGCAACATTTGAATTGGGACGAGTGAAGTACTACGCGATATTGGCAACGGCAGCGTTTTCTTTGCATATTTTAATAGTAGCATGCCTTGGGATCGTATGCATCTCAACATCTCTGGTCGGAGGAATTGTGAGTTCCCTTCTAATTCCAGTTCTACAGATTTCTGCGGTAGTTTTCTTACCTGAAAGCTTCAACTCTGAGAAAGGGATTGCTTTAGCTATGACCCTGTGGGGTTTTACCTCTTACCTTTATGGACAATACAAAACAACCCAAAAACAAAAACAAGAAGAGCCAAAAGAAATCCCAGCAAATCTTGGTGCAGATTGATTTATGTCTGTTCTCAATCGATCGAGATTTCCCATGAAGAAAATAGATCTCTTCACTGATGTCAATTACCTATTCTACTATTATAGTCCTTCGTTTGGGCCTCTGCAATTCTTCATGTGAAATTAAGGATAAGTACTTCATCATTATTGCTGTTCACAATTTCCTTTTTATCATAATATAATTGAGTGATTTAAAATTATCTGCAACGTATGACCTTATTATGCAAATCCAGTTCTTAGTATTAGCTTTTGCAACTATGTTCTGTACTGTTCCCTTGATCATCAACCAGGATTTTCAGGTACTGTTCTGTACCTCTTTTTTTGTTCCCATAGAATATCGGTAAAGTTACATGATCTAACTTTACTTTGGAAGTAAAGCCTAGCAGGACAGTCTAACGCTTGTTCAAGCCAATGCTTTTAAAATCGAATCAGATATCAAATTAAATGGACATAGGTGTTAAGGTCGGTCAGATCGGTTAAATGAAATTCGATGGAGTTTTTTCATTTTTTAGTTATTTTTTAATTACAAATTAAATAATTTAGTATAAAAAATTTATATAAGAATAAATTCTTATTTTGCAGACAAAATATATATATATATATATATATATATATGGTAAAAGAAAACAGATGTTATGTTATTGTCAATTTTAATGAATTATTAATGAGTTCAATCCTCAAACTATTCTCCTACGAAAGCTTTGGTTCATAAAGTTTTTTTTTGTTTTTGTCATGTATAGCCCTTACGAGTGATCATTTTTGTCCTTTTAACTGGATTGTTAAAAAATATTACTGAATTTTAAAGTCAATGATGAGTTAATCAAACATTTTTTACATTATACTGTTCTTGAGGAAAAATTTTTTTTTAAAAAAAAACCCAACCAAGTAGCTGCCGGAAGAAATTCCGACGACATTCACAGTGAGCTTGAATCCCTCCAGATGAAGCAGCTGGAACCACCACCGAGGAATGCAGCTGTTGTTGCTGCTTCATCTGGCTCTGATCTTCTTCTCTCATTGCCATAATCACGATTGATGAAGGTGTTGCTGTCATCTGGGACGGACGAACAGCTTCTCTCAATTTCTTCCTTCTTTTACAGCAATCTACAATTGGAGTTTCTTTTTCACAAAACCTTATCCCGAAACCACAAAACCCCACACACAAAAAGAGAATTTTTAATTTCTAAAAAAAGGGGGGACAGCTATATAGGATTAGAATTGCAAAAATTATAGACTCAAGAAAGAAGAAGAAGAAGAAATGAAACAGAACTGATTGAGAGACAACACCATAGCCATATCTACTCCTTCTTCCATGCTTTTCCTCTAGTCCTGTTTATCCCACCACTTACTTTAAATGAACTATATCAGTAGAATCAAGAAGAGTTAGAATCCATAGCAGCAAACATCAGCACCCTGAACACTTCTGATCACATCGGTTTCAATCCTCAAAATATTGGCTTTCCACTATATGTGGTGTAAACCATCCTCTTCTTTATTTTGATGGAAAAGCATTGAACCATAAGCTGATGAAGAGAGACATCATGGCCAATGTTCTGAACAGAAAAGAAGAAGAAATAAAACGGAAAGTTAGCTATAGTTTCCAACCTTTCCAAACCCAGAATCGCATCACTTGACTCATCAAACATCCAGTTACTAAAGTCATAACATAGACAATGGAGGTATCACCAACCAAAGCAACTATAATTAGAACTTCTATCAAGTGAAAGGGAGCTTCCTACTAATCCCTCTTACTGCCCTCAACAATAAGCTTCTGCCTCCTTAATCATAAACATATTACAATTTCTCCACCCGATTATTTAAGAATCACCAGAGCATCCAAATTAAAACTTTAAGAACCTAAAAAAGTAAGTTTTCTCAGAACTTTTATAAAACAGAGTACACAACCAGCATACTACTGCAACCCATAACAAGGATAAGATTGAAAAGGAAAAGAGGACAAAGAGAAAGTTCGGAATCCACTCACTTCATTTCTCATATCCTGTCAACCCTAGTATCTCCAATTTTTTTTCCGTAATTTTGGGGGAAAAAAAACCTCACCATATCCCAGTAAAGTTGATGTCATTGAGGCCAGAAGAGCACGTCATTGAGGCCAGAAGAGCACCGGCAAAGGCGTATTTGTTAGTTTTAGGCTTCTTGGGAAGATCAGAATCAAGAACAACTTCAAAATTAATATTACCACCTCCTTGTTTGATATCTCTTTCGGCCAGGAGGGGATCGTGAGACCTGTTCTGAGGATTAAAATCAGGAACAGAAGCCTGGAGTTTCTTGTCAGCCATGGGGGAGAAGGGAATCTGAGAAAAGTGAGAGAGAGAGAGAGAAATGATAGCTGGATTCACACTTTCACTGTTAATATCGCCTGAATTTCTCTTCGCCGGCAGCTCTTTGGTTAGGGTCATTTTAAAAGAAAAAAAAAATTAACTAGTGTAATGATAGAAATATCTTTCCATTTTGGTTAACTCATTATTGATTTCAAAATCCTGTGATATTTCTAAAAATCTAGTTAAAATGATCAAAATAGTCACCGTATACAGTTTAAGGACTACACAGGATAAAAAAAAACCTTTAGATGCTAAAGCTTTTAAAGGGATATAATTCGATGATTGAATTGGCCAATAAATTCAATTTTATTGGATAAATAAGACTTTAAACATAAGATGAGTATGATTATAAATAATTAAAATTTTAATGTCATGTAATATTAGGTAAATAGTATAGTTTTGAATTGCAAAATAAATTTTAGAGATAAATATGTATTCAAAAGAGGGTCCCTTCGGGGATATCCCAGTGGATGGAATGATCAGGGCACAGATCATAAGTCTTAAATTTGAATTCTAACAATACCCTCTTAAATAAGCAGAATATCGAGGTGTCTAAAAATTGATCCAAACAGTACGTATTGTTTTTAAAAAAACAAATGTATTGAAAAGAGGCAAAGGGAGACAGTTAGATGCTTCACTTTTAGTGTGAAAAGTTGGGTTGGACTCCCATCGCTTTTAGGGATAAATATATTTTTGAAGAGGTTGACTCAGGTTGCGCCGGCCAGTTCTTGGTGGCCAACTTTGGTTTTTGACTAGTGGCGGTTTCTAAGCTAAACAGGACTAGAGGGCTATCTGATTATCGATTGAACCAATTTGATCTGTCGGTGCTAGGGGTGAAGATCAAATTTTTCTTGCCAATCTTCTTTTGTCCAAATATCTTTAAACCTCCATTGACGATACACGAAGGAAGGGGCTGCAAATTGTCACAATAAGCGAGAAAGAACTTCAAAATTGAACTCGCAGTAAAAGGATGACGATCATGAGGCCCAGCACAAAAGAAGATGGGGAGAAAAGGCAATAAAAGGTGAAAGCTCTAACAAACTCGGGAAACCCGAAAAGCTAAAAGCATAGCTGGTTAGACGTGACGAGCAGTATGTCAACCCCTTCTCTCTATATGGTAAGTTTCCGTTCTTAAGTTACTACCTTTGAAGAAAATTTTTTGATTCAGCAAAAAAATATGTCATATTTTGCATGCTCTTGTTTGATTAAGAAATGTTAAAGTTTGTACTTTTGCAAATCTTTTGAGCAGCATAAAGTATTATTTGACTCGATTCCTTAATTTGTTACAGTATAGAGCAGACATGGAAACTTTATTTAAACTGGGTAAGATAATGATGTGGGGTTGGCTCTAAAGATTAAATTTGTTTTGTTGTTTGCCTTGTGGTCCCGACATGGAAACTGTGTTTCTATTGTTTCCTTCCATTTTCTTTTCCAGATTGGGACAATGATTCTTAACTTTGAAATTTTAACTTGGTGACTCATTTTCAAGAGTGCAAGGTGTCCGAAGATTCCAGGGGGGAGTAGTGACAATGTGGACAATTGTAGAATAGGTACCATAGACCTGAAACAAATATGCCTCATGCCAAAATTTCTAGGTCATCCTGATGGAGATGAGTAAATGGTGTTCTGTTAGCTAGAGCCTAGTTGGGACTTTGACAACGGGTGAAGTGAATCCACTCCGATGAAGAAGTGAAAGAAATGTGTGAGCTTGTGGAAAATGTGAAGGTAATAGAATTTTTAGCTCATAATTCTACTGAGCCAGAGGTGAATGACTTTTATATGACTGCATCAAATGAGAGAGTGAAGAGCAATGTCATCATTGAGTAGTTACATGATGATCCACCTACTTCTCAGGTTGCAAAAATGAAAGGGAAAGGTAAGAATATGAAATAGAGGCACACTACTGCTAGAATGGAGAGTTGAAGAAAAAAAATGAGACTTTAGAATGTTCGACTGAAAAAAGAAAAAAAAAAGAATGAAAAAAAATGTGTATGTAAATGATGATTTTGACTCTGATATGGTGGGTTCATCAAGATGAGGAGCATCAATGGAGAGCCAAACTACATTTGATCTGCCTGAATTTGAACAAATCGGTCAGA